>CM033636.1:30138213-30277455 GCA_019453435.1 Rhinogobius similis | reverse complement strand
CTAGAGATATATTGATACTATTCCATAAATTAAACTCCTTTGAAGCTGAAATACAATTTTAAGGCTTAAAAATTGTATTTTCTTGTCCATCGCTTGTTATAGAAAACAATCAGAATCGTGGGACCTTTCTACTCTGGAAATTCAAAATGTGTTGCTTTTTTCCAACATGTAAAGACTTAAAACCATAGAATTTAGATCTAATGTGAGACAATCATTCAAACATTTACAGCTCGACTTCATTTTGCCTTCCATTCTGATTTATTGATGACGTCTACATTTTAAAGTGGGGTCCTGTATAAAAACATGTTTAAAAACACAGTGAAGAAACAGTAACAGTAAAGCTCTTATGAATCCATTACACTTTGTCAGTACTTTTATAAGATAATGATGACACAAAAGTAAAAATATAGAGCCTCAAATATACTTTTAACTGTCAGTGTTTTGAACATAGTGTAGTCAGTGTTTTCTTTCATAAAAATGTGAAAAAAGTGCTCAGATGTTCCATTGATGAGGCAAAAATAAGACACAACTAAACTATTATGGCTTGTATTTGGTTAAAGCTGGAGTACCTGACTTTTTGGATGTAAATTAGTACATTTCATGTTTTCCATCAAAGAATATCTCGTAAAGCAGCACTTTCTGACAAAAATGAGACCTCCTGTGCACTGTCTGGCGCTAATAACAAAGTATTTAGTCTTGAAATAAGAGTTAAAAGCAGCGCCTGATTGGCTGTGGGCGCTTGGGTGGTCCTCCCCAGTTTCACTTTGTCGCCTGAAAAAGCTGTTTAAAAAGCTGTGAACGGAACCGAAATTAAGTACCAAAGCCGCTTGAGAGCGAGGGATGAGTTGGATAGATTTGCAACTACGCCTGGTTCCGCAAGTGTGAAAATCAGGTACTCCCAGCTTTAAATTTCTATGATATTATAAAAATGATGGTTTATGTGTGATTAGATCAATTAATCTTGGGAGTTATATACGATAAATTCAGACGATATTATGTAAATTCAATAGAATGTGTTAAAACATGTGTTTAAACATGTTAGTTGAGCTTTTAATTATCAAACAAATGTGAAATATTTGTAAAATACATTTTTAAAATGCAGAAATTTCTATCTTTTTATTTGTTTTTCTGTTTGTAGCATTTTTTTTACTATAAACAATACACTTTATATTCAATATGTTGCATGTTCTCAAAACAACATCCACAATTTTCTAAATTTCTCTAAAATTATGTTCTTTCTATGATAAAATGTGAAATGAAATGTTTGTCTTTTTTAGAGAGATTCTGAACGGCACGCAGTCACAGACGAGAATCGGAAACAAACTGGGAGAGTCCTAAAGGTGAGACAAACACTTAAATGAAGAAAATAATGGGCTTTTTTTTTTTTTAAATCATGTGAACAGTATGGATGACAAAATATAAAAATATCAACTACACTAAAGACATCATTTTGTGCCTTTTCCTGTTGTATAGGATAATTATTTTAACTTTTTCCTCATTTTAAATTGCAATATTTCTAGTCTATTCTACACAGGGAGGGAGAGAGGGAAAAGGAGAGAGCGAGAGTGGTGAACACAAAACCCAACCCCAACAGGTTTAGAAATGATTAAAAAGCTAAATGAAAGTCTTTAGTGCTGAATACTCTGCGAATGGCACACATAATAAATAGCATGTAATAAAATGCTCTTTATTTTTTCACAGACTCCTCTCTTTAACCCAGTGGTTCTCAAATGTTTTCAGTCGCGACTCCCAAAATAAAAATAGTTCACCTTCGCGACCCCCAAACACAAACAATAGGCGACGCGCAAAGTGATATTTTAGCCTTAAATCTAATGTTTGATTTTATTTAGAGAATATAGACCTAGAAAAATGACTTTGATGCCAACAAATAGGATTCTACAGTCACCACTGCATTTGAAGGTGTCCAGCCTTGTTTAAGACTATTGTATACATTTTCCCCGTCATCTGGAGACCCCCAGAAATCATTTTGCGACCCCCATTGGGGCCCCGACCCCTAGTTTAAGAACCACTGCTTTAACAGATTTGACATTGTTGACACTGAGCTTTGTCGTTAGCCTAAAAGCTGATGTTAGACACTGGTTGGAAAACATCACATATCTACATTGGTATTATTAAACAGTAATGAGTCTTTCTTGCACAAAGGTGTTGTCATGGAAACCACAGAGCGTAAAGCCCTCACTGTAACATTAGTCAGTGACCTCAAATGGTTAAGACCATTTGGTAAATCAGTTTATTTTTGTCCTTCTCAATCGGACACCAGCCTCTGTTTTCCTGACTTGTGTGCGTTTATGTGCGTTTTTCAACTCTGAAAGAAACATTTTCCCGAGTTCTCGAGAACCGCATGAATGCAGCATAAAACTTAATAGGTTCAG
Source organism: Rhinogobius similis (assembly GCA_019453435.1). Lineage (NCBI taxonomy): Eukaryota > Metazoa > Chordata > Actinopteri > Gobiiformes > Gobiidae > Rhinogobius > Rhinogobius similis. Next base: position 30,275,062 of record CM033636.1, on the reverse strand, counting down.
TTCATTTGACATGCAACATTCCATCAGCCGTGATATTAATACAGATGGTGGGCAGCTAAAATGAATGTTGCTTAAATGCAAACTTTTGTTGTAATACAATGAGTTCTTATGTCTAGTCACTAAGAGAAATGATCAGATTCAACATTTGTGAATGTACCTTTGAGATATTTATATTTCATGGCAAAGTCCACTGTTGTCAACACAGTCTATGCATGACAATGGAATACACGGTCATGTGACTGTGTGACTGGTCATGTGACTGGTCATGTGACTGGGTGACTGGTCATGTGACTGGTCATGTGACTGGGTGACTGGTCATGTGATTAACGCAAAGGTCAGAGCTGATGACTTATGGGACTCATGCATCTCAAACTGACAAAAAAAAATTCTTCCAGGATGAGTATTAATCCAGAGGAGAAGCAGGGGGGCACTCCAGTGAACTCACCGCCCAGTCCCAGGCACCAAACCAGTGTCCTGACTGAACAGGATGAGATACTGATTTCGCCTGTTTTTTAAATAAAGTTTTCCAAACTTGGTTGCCACAGCAGTCGTGTGACATCACCAGAGATTGTGGAGGCGTGATGTCATCAGTCATGAGCCGCACAGGACAGATCAGAGAGAGTAATACACAGCCTTAAACAAACACAATATAATTAGATTGATACAATGACCATCAATCCAGAGGAGAAGCAGAAGGGCACTCCAGTGCCCCCACCCAGCCCCAGTGTCTTGACTGAACAGTCTGCCTCCAGCCACAATGTGGAGGACACAGAGCAACAGGCAGCAGCCTGCTCTGCTCCCACGCTTAGCATCCCCAAAACAGAAATGGACAAGCTCAAGCCCATGGTTTGCTCCTTTTTGAGCGTGCATCCATTACGGACTTGTCACAACGTGAGTCCAGGAGATGTTGGCTGAAATGTGTGTGGAGGTGATAAGTTACCCTCTCGAGCCTAATCCTGGAGGCTTTCAGGAGCATAGCGATAGAGGGCAGACCCCGAGAGGACCCTCTGCTGGTGTCTGAGGAGACCGTGAGAAGAGCTGTGGGCTCCGGTCTCTTGGACAGTTTCAAGGCAGCGCTGGGCTCAACTCACAAGTCCATGAATGCCTTTTTCAAAGTGATAAGTGAGGAGGTGACTCGTCACGTAAACTTTGTCCTGGCCCACAGCAAAATAATGAGGGAACACACCTACACGACAACGAAGGAGAGGATGACAGTCATGGTACGCCTCGCCAGAACCATGCTGCATCACTTCAAGGCCAACGCAAGGCTGAGCTGCGGGGGCTGTATCCTTTAAGAAGCACTCTGGGGAAGAGCCAGAGCCAGTGGAAGTGGAGGAGGAGCGAGTGCCCATCAAGAGCAAGAAGCTCAGAGAAAAACTGTGCAGATGTATCCCGTGTGGAAGCTGCTCTGATGAAGCAAAGAGTGTGGAGGAGCAGCCCAGGCCTCCACACTCCCAGTACAACCTCCAGCTTCAGCCTCACAGAGATATCTCAAGATATCGCCAAAAGCTGTTGGACATCTTGCTGTTGGATGTCACGGAGCTGAGCGGAGAGGAGGAGACGTACGCTAGGCACGACAGCCTTCAAATGGCCTGTGAAATTGCAAAGTCCATCACAGACGAGATGAGTCCCATCATCATGGAGCAACGCCACAGCGTCAGTAAACGCTGGTGGACCGAAGTGTCCTACAAAAATCAAGGTGCTTCTTCATCTTCTCTTACGCCAAAAGCCGCCCTGCGACGTGCACTGAGGCGCCTGTGCTGTTTTTCCTGCACTAAACCTGAGGTGTTAGTGGAGGAGGTTATGGCCGAGACCTCTCCTCTACTGCAGGAGCAGGTTCATGAGGAAATGGACCAGGGAGAGATTATGCAGCTGAGCGAGGAGCTCACTGACATCATCTCCGCCAGAATGGCTCCAGCACAAAGCCAGGGTAGGTTCAGGAAGGGGGTACGGATTGAGGTGCGGAACTTCATGGAAGACATCTCTAAATGGCTATACATGCATTCGCAGTTGCCAGACTGGAAAAACCCCGTCCAGAGAACCCTGGGGAGGATCCACAGACTGGTATGCGGAATGTCCACTTCCAGCCAGGCCAAACCAAGTGCCCAGCTCAGATTAATGGAGCCGGTCCCCCCACAGCCAATCAACCAGGTGCACATGGGGCCTTCAGAGGTTGCACTCTTTCTTCAGCCTTCTCAGGCCCCTCAGGAGCGTGTGGTTCCCTTTGAGTTACCGTCTGAAGGTCGAGTAACTACAGAAGATGTGCCCAGGGTTACGTTGGAGGGGCAGGACCATCTGCCCTGGACCAAGAAAGACTGCAACGTGCTCGTGTATGAAGTGGTCTCCAGGATAGTCGGGAAGAACTGGGACATGATGTCACCTCTGTCCAAAAATCTAATGGCACAGCTTTGTGAGAAGGTGCCACAGTGGGATGTTCTGGTGAAGCCGAGCAAACGCAGCTGCAAAGAAGTGGCATCTGCCGTTTACAAAGAGCTGCGCAAAGGCCAAGACAAGTGTCATGTGATGCATGAAGCTTTGACGATGGACAACTTCAGCTCTGAGGTCCTGGACCTCATTCACCGGAACCTGACAACACCTCCGAAAAAGAGACGCACTCTGGGCTCTTTCCTGCGCTCAGTGTGCAGCGCCATCTGCCGGCACTAAAACACTTACACACCACACACACAGACACACACACCACACACACACACTACATTCATTCAACCCCAGCTCACCTAAACCCCTGACCACGCCCTAACACCGGCCACGGACTAGAGACTCAGAGAGAGGACACAGGGGGCCTCATGGACCCCCTGGGGCCTTGACCTTTCTGAGCAACTGAGCTGTGAACTCCTCCACATCGAGCATCAAGTCTTGGTGTTGAGGAGTGGACGGAAGCAGGAGTGGACGGGAGCAGGAGTGGACGGGAGCAGGAGGATCGGGAGCAGGAGTGGACGGGACATGCTGACATCAATAGTAATAATCAAAAATAAAATAAAAAGTCAAATGACTCTTAATTTTTATATTTTGGACTTACATTCTTTGAAGAAGCCACTCTGATTTGTTGACAGTGGACAAACCCTTGGCCTTCTGTGAATGTTTGTTGGAGGTCATTTTTGTGCTTGGAATAGGAGCTGGTGATGAAAAGGAAAGGCAAAGGAAGGTTTGGAATCGGGGAAGGAGCAAAAGAAGAATAAGATGAAGAGGTGGGGGAGGGGCTTCAAATATTGGGGAGGGGCTGCACTGGCCGTCGTGTGCTGGACCAATCACAGCTGCTTTGTGGTTTGGGTGGACGTCAAATAGATGAACCTAAACAAACACACACCGACAGACAGACGGCCTGTTTCAACACATTTATTAACCATTTTGCTTTTGAAAACGTGCACATAGAGCTGCTTTGTGCATCTGAGGACGAGGAAGAAGTCTGTGTTTTTCTTTCAACTGGATTTTTAATAATAAGTTTGTTACTGTTTGATCAGTGCCCAGACTTGAACTCAAAACTAGGGCTGCAACTAACCATTATTTTGGTCGTTGATTATTCTCGATTAGTTGTTTAGTTCCAAAAGGCCAGTGAATATAAGAGTTTTATAATATTTAACTGACAGGAGGCTGTGAAGGTGTTGTTATTTTGGCATTTGTTATGAAGTATACTTACAACAAAATAGCTTTTTCAATTAAAAAAATTAAAATAAACTTTACATGTTCCTTGTCATTTTATGAGTGATGGTACAGTCTCTCTCAGCATAACATATTGCTGGAGGTCGTGTAAAGTTGAAAAAACTATTATTCTATTATCAAATTGGTTGACAACTATTTAAATAATCCAGTAGTTTGGATGAATCGATGAACTTGTTTCAGCCCTAGTCAGGAAACAGGGAAAGTACTACTTTGTCCTTGTCCTTGATCTACATCAGGCATGTTCAAACTAAGGCCCGGGGACCAAAAGCGGACCAATTTTTCTTAGCCCTCAAGCTTCCTAGTGAATTGGCCCACATTGTCCTAAGACATACTTTTTACAGCAAATTTCAGATTTTCTACAATTATAACCTAAATAACTAACATTTTTTGAAAGTGCGATACAGACCTGATATTAAAGGGCCCATGACAGGTTGGACTACTCATGTGGCTAAAATGCAGTTAAGATAAATATATTTCAAAGTTTGTTAAAATACTTTACAAATTTTATCCCAGTTTTTGGTTTTTAATTTCACTTCCTGGTTATAAATGATGACATCACACTAGGAAATTACCTAGCAACCATCCTGTACATTGGGCAAAAAACTCATCTAATGTCAGATTTTTTTTTTATTTCACAGATAAAAATACACGTGAAAACACCTTTATTTTGATGAAATGATGTTTAAATAATCAAAACAGTAGTTTCTTTTGTGTAAATGATGCATAACCTTTGTCTCCACAGTGTGATGTCATCAATTTGTTTACTTCTTGTAATTTTCAACAGATTTTCCAATTTTTCTCCACAAACAGCTACTCAATTTGTGTAAAATTATCATTTATATTTACAACTGGTATTAATACACCAAATAAAGTCAAAATTAGAAAATGATCAAAACCTGTCATACGCACTTTAAGGCATTGAGACTGAATTTAAATGTGGTGGCACTTTAACAATCAGATTAATGCAACTTTTTTGAACGTTTCCCGATTTATTTGTGGCCCTCCCCTACATTTCAGTGCGTGGCCCTCGGTGGAAAAAGTTTGGACACCCCTGATCTAAATGATGGCTTTATCAAAAACCAAACTTAAACCCATTGATCTGTCTTCTGGTGTTATTCTCCTGCTGCAGCTCATGTTGCATTCACATTTATTCATCTGGATCTTAGTCAGATGTAATAGTTATTGTGGCTGTCACAGACCTATTCACCTTATTCCGGAAGTTGCCGTACGCACCGTCGTCTTGTTTCCGTTGTAGTTCACACGGAGCAGACGAGCTCAACAGAAAATAAGTTCTACTCGACTAAAAAGACGCTTTCAGACTGACCAGGGAAATCGCTATGCGTTGTTACTTGTTGTTGCTCGTGTTCATTAAACATTTTACACAAATCAATCTACTTTATGTAACATTTTAGCGTCAGACTTTTCCCTCGTTCGTCATTAGCTTTTACAGAGTTCTCGTCAAACGGAAGTGCGTTTACAACAAAAGTGCAAATAACGGCAAAAGTGGAAGTGGACAGAATAAGGTCAATAGCCTCTAGAAAAACCTTTAAAAGACTTAAGTCCTATTTCTTCGTGGCCCTTTGTTATGTCACTGTAAAGAAACTAAATAAACTGTAAATACTTGTAAAATATCATCAAAACAATTAAAACATGGTTAAAAGCTTTTAAAACTTGATTTTTTTCCCTTAAAAGAGTAAAGAAGAACAAAACATGTGGCACAAAACGTGAATAGCGTGTAAAAATCTAAAAAACAAAGTGCAAATATGTCACTTTTTAACGTTTCTAATGTTCGTTTTTTATTATTACTGCAGCTTTTTGACAGTTTTTCATCACATTTAAATGTTCCACTCAATTTAAAACAGCACTTTTACATTTTTATCACGTCTGCTTTGGTCACAAGAGGGCGCTCAAGAGCCACAAACAGAAAATCCCCAAATAAAATGCAGTTAAAAGATTTGTAAATGACTTAAATGTTGCACTTTTACACTATTTGCAAATCAATTTAACATTAAACTTTACTTTGAAATGACTAAATGTTCAAATTTCAGTCTGAATTCCACATTATTATCATTATTTTCCAGAAAGCTGCAGTGAAAGGGATAACGCAGGTGGTGATCTCTCGGATCACGATGGCGGCTCCAGGGATGAGTACGAAAACACTTTAACGTATTTTCCTGCGTCTCGTCAAACAAATGCATGAGCCTGACGTGTGTTTTTGTTTTCCTGCAGTTATTATGCCGATTATCATGCAGAGGATGGAGAAGCTCAGGTTTATGCAGGTCAGTCCTCGCCTTCCACTTCCACCCAAACGCTTCAGACTTTGGCGTCAGTTTGGTCGCTTTGTTTCTTTCAGAGAATCACGTTTCTTCACGGCCCGATCCAGGTCATGATGGTCGGCGTGTTGTGAGTATTAGATCATAAAATGGTGTATTTATTTAAAATGAAGTAATTTAACCAGGTTTTTGTTTATTCTTCTCAGTCTGGTCTTCATGGTTCCTGCCGCCTGCTCACTTTTCCCTCAACAATGGTAAAGTAGACCATGTTTTTCAGGTTGTTGCTTTGGAAAAATCAACATCACATGGATTTAAAATAAAATGTGCCCTTTTGGAGCGACCTGAACATATTTCTGCAGCGAAAAAAACAGCAAACCGATCGGAAATGGATGAACAGACTCTATTCTCCGCGTCATACACCAGGGTTTTTTACTAAAAGGTTTAAAAGGTGGTGTGTCATGGTGTCTCTACGACCAAAAAAGTGCAAAAAAAAAGATTGGAAATCACTGAAGAATAAGAATCAGAATCGGTTTATTGCCGTTGTCAGTGATCAAAATTCACAAACGTAGGAACTTGCTTCGGTGTTAGCTGCAACATAAAACAATGAATAAAATATAATCAAATATATAAAAGAGGCATGCATAAGATTAAGAATAAAATCAAATAAAATAGACTAAGACTATATACAGAATGTACAGTTGGCAGACAGTAGTGCAAATAGATAGTTCTTATATAATAAAGTGACAGGTGTTACAAAGTGTTCATGAGTCCAACACCAGAGGGAAAGAAACTGTTCTTGTGGCGGGAGGTTCTGGTCCAGATGGACCGTAGCCTCCTGCTCGAGGGGAGTGGCTCAAATAGTCCATGTCCAGGGTGAGAAGGGTCAGCTGTGATCCGACCTGCTCGTCCCCGAGTCCTGGAGACGTACAGGTCCTGGACAGATGGAAGGCTACAGCCGATCACCTTCTCAGTGGCACAATGCGCTGTAGTCTCTGTTTGTCCCTGGCTGTGGCTCCAGCACCACACGGTGATGGAGGAGGTGAGGATGGAAGACAATGTTTGCGAGGATAATACAGTTTTTCTTTAAGTAATCTGAATTGTAAAAGTTGAAGCGCTGTCTCTGGGTGAAAGTGAAGAGCTGCTCCTCAAATGTCCGCTTCATATCCACGTCACATTATAACGCTATAGATAACTTTTTGACTTAAGGGCCACATTTTTTCTTTTTACATTTGTCCGAGGGCCGACCGTTTACATTTTGGATGTGGTTGACTACAGTATGTCACACACACGATTACACATGGACTTAATGCATAAAATACACAAAAAACTACAACAAAAGCAAAAATCATGACCTTTATTTAGTGTGAACAGTGTCGTTGGTCGCTCTTTTTATCCAATTCATCAGAGTTTGCTTTTATTCTAGAGGTGGCTTTTCTCAAAACTGATCTTAAATGAACAACTGCAGCCTCAGACGACTGTAAACCACAAACGTGCCGCTCTTAACTCATCATTGTTTGTATTAAATGCTTTGCGGATCAAAATGTCAAAAGGATTAGCTGTAGAGACAGAAACAGAAGTCACTGACACAAAAGTGAAACTAAACATAAACTTTATTTACGATCCAGCTTTTACAGCAATTTACTCCGATACTTTGACTTTCAGTAACGGCCGATACTTGATATCAACAGAGAATAAAAAGAGCATTTGTTTTCTTAAAATAAGAACAAATCTAAATCAGAATGGGTTTGTAACTGTTATTTATCCTTCAACTAACGACAGAACAACTTTCTATAAATAAAAGCTCAAATATCATGATGTTCTGGACAAGGATCTGTAAATTGTCATTAAATCAGTTTAAAAGCCCAACCAGGACATCGGCTGAACCGGTTTTGGTGCCGACGCCTGATTCAGAAAATGTTTCCCGGCTGTTTCCTTATTATTCTACTTTTTGTGACACATTTATGAAAAATGAAAAACAAATAAGAATCATTCATCCTTTTCATTCATTCATCTTCGTTTAAACGTCCCTTTGTTCCTGATTCAGGGACAACAAAAAAAACTAAGAATCATGTTGAATATTTAATCCTGATTAAGAACAGATTTATCCCGAGGTTTAATGTTTATTGTTGATGTAATGAAGCCTTTTGTTTTTCAGTTCTTTGGCCGTGTCCAAACTGGAGCCCGAGCTCAGAGACTCCATCGTGTCTCGATACGGAGACGGAATCAAATATGTTTACTTCAACAAAGGACTGTAAGACCTGACGACCTGGACCTGGTCTGGACCTGCCAGGACCTGGACCTGGACTAGACCTTCATCAGTTCCATCTCAGAAGTCGATGGTGCTAAACAGGTCACATTGATGCTTTATTTCTGTCGTTTTCGATGAACAAACGTCTTGGTTTTTTTCATTTGTCACGAGGATCATTTGAGGAAAATTGAACCATCAGATTTTAAGCCAAAAACCTAAATATGGTCCAGGTTTAATTCACTGCTCGACGTTCAGCCAGACCTGCCCTGGGGCAGACTGACAGAAGTCTCGTTTTATTTGTATTAATCGTCTTTCGTTCCTTCGACGTCAGAAACCAAATCTCGTTTCCTCAGGAAAATCTCAAACTTAACCACATTTTTCATAAATCGAGTCTGTTTTTTTCTTTCTAAATATCTTTTGTAAACTTTATTCTGTGCCTTGGACCAGTTTCTGCTGCTGGACTTTTCTTTCCTTTTGAACGACTTCACTGTGAACATTATGGATTAAAAACACCTTTAGTGTCACTTGGGGCTGTACAACATGAGCAGCACTCGCTGTGCTTTAAACACAGAGACCTGAGGTTTTATTAAACAACGTTAAACTGGAAGTTATTCAAACATTTCACTAAATGTCAAGTTTCAAATGTGTTTTTGGCTTAAAACAGTCGTGTTATGGACATTTGTGAGCTCAAATGTAATTGAATGAATTTTTCGTCTGTCAAAAATCTAGCTGGGTGTATTTTTGTTTTGTCCCTCTTCATCCTGAGCCTCGTCCCATCAGTGTGAGATTATTCACTGAATCAGACCCAAAACGTTAGACAGCTCCAGTGTCATCAAATGTATTATTATTATTATTATTATTATTATTATTATTATTAAATTTAACGTTTGCCAAAAACACATTGAAAACCTGCATTTTTACTGTGCGGGGCTCGCCTCTCCACAGATCTGACCTGTAACTTGGCCCTGGTGCTGTCTCCATGGAGATGGATAAGTTAAATGCTGCAAATACTGTGGAACATTCTTAACAGAACGTGGAGGCAGCAGGTGGCCCACAGAAATGTTACATAATGCACCTTTAAAAATGCCCAGAGTGAAGCCCCAAGTCCAGGTCGGTCCTGGTCAGGATCTGGTCCTAAATGGAGCCCTTAGTCCTGATGGACTCTGTCTGTTCTGTCCATTTTAAATGGCCACATCTTTACATTTAATTCTTACTTTTCGGTCATATTTCTGGTCCTTGTACAGCCCTGTTGCCTGGTTACAGATTAGACTGTGGTTTATTTTAAGTGTTTTGTTGCTGGTGAATGGGGTTTGTATTGTGTGGTTTAAGAGGAATTGCTGCCCTCTGCTGTTTGGACTGAGGCACAGCACGTCTGCACAGTTTAATGTCGAGAGAAATATGAATGCAACTGGAACAAACTGAATTTACAAGAAACGGAATAAAATGTGTTTAAAACATGACACTGTCGCATTTATTCTGGTTTAGTTACAAGAAAAAAATTAAAAATAACATAACAATAATAATTAAACCAAAGACTAAACCCGGGTCTAGAGCAGGACTAAATCATGGACTAAACCAGGACTAAAGCAGGACTAGATCAGGACTAACCTACAAACTAAATCAGGGACTAAACCCAGACTAAACCAGAGTTGAACCAAGACCAAACCAGCACTAGATCAGGACTAAACGAGGGACTAAACCAGAATTAGATGAATAAACTAGTTCAAGACCAGGACTAAATGAGAACTATACCAGGACTAGAGACTAAACCGGGTCTGACACAGAACAAATTAGGAACTAAATCAAGACTAAACCAGTTCAAAAGCAGGATTAAGCTAAGGACTAAACTAGAGACTAAACCAGGATTAAAAGCGGTCTAAACCAATCAAACACACTTCTTTTCTTGTTTGAAACGTTTGGTTTTATTGATAATACTGCAGATTATTTGACATTGTTTAAACTTTACACAAACTTTTGAAACATGCACAAAGTTCAGTTCCCACTTTTTTCTTTCTGTAACAAAAACAAAACGAAACATTCGACTCTCACGGTTTTCCAGCGCAAGAGGAAACCCACCCGACGCCAGGCTAACGGCAAAAACACAGATCTGGACAAAATAATGTGTGAAAAATCAGAATCCTTTAAATAATAATACTTGTCTTGTTATTATATCGTCGTTATTGAAGCTTATAAAACAGCACGAAAGACGGCGGTGAAGCTGGGAGTAATTTCAAACATAGAAATAGCAAACATTTAAGCGATTTGTCATCATTTAAGCGAGAATAACAAGAATATATCATTTACAATCATCAGTATCGACACAAAGCAGTTTCTTTCACCCATTTTAAAAAGCAAAAGTTACGCTAAAGGCTAATTATTATTATTATTATTAAGCATTATACGACTCAAAAGTCTGGGTGTTTCCTACAAAAGTGCAAATCTAAAGCTGAAAATAATCAAAAACAACTGAAGTATATGCAGATTTCTGTACAGCTACGGCGAGGAAATCAAACACTTAAATTCTGATCGTGAACAGAACTAAACGTAATAAAAGTCACCCATTTATAACGTACAATGGGCCGTTGCGTTTAACAGAAAAAAGCAACAAATACATGGATTTTCTGTGGAGTATTTCAAATTGGGTTAGCGTTAGCATTAGCGTTAGCATTAACCATACGGTAAACACAATATTTCTGATTAAATAGTTGAGAATTGATGACAAATTCGACTTCCTACAAGTTAAAGGTTCTTAATTCTGCTGAAAATATTTAGTTTTTGTTTATTTTAAGGCGAGACACTACAGGCAAACTCATTATTTTCATTTTTTGGTCAGTTTTCGCTCTCAACATATCGACTTTCATGTGGAAACGACAAATGTGTCCAATCTGATTCTAGTTTTTGAGTTTTTTTTTATAACTAATATATTACAAAATGAACTAAGAAATTTAAACCTTTTTCAGTTTTATTTGCCCCAAATATGTGCAATTTTGGTGTTTTTTTAAACATAAAATGCTATATTTCTATATAAAAACATTACATGATGAAAAACTTGTAATATATTTTTTTCTTAAATTTATGTGAGTAAACTACAGGAGAAGTTTACAATTGATAACTTTAAATTTAAGATTTTTTCCTGTTCACCTGGAGTGTCTCGCCTTATATTTTGTTTTAAAGGAGACATATTATGCGTTTTTCAGGTACTTAATATTTAACTTTAACATAAGTAGATCATCCTTTTATTTAATATTTTGTTAATTGTAAGCTGCGATATTGATCAAAAACAGCTCAATAATCGAAACAGATCATTGACTTCCTGTTCAAAACTGCAGAACTGATAAGCCTTCATAGACAGTTCACCGTAACAAGCAGCAGATTGTCATTTATGCGTTTTTTGTTTTTTTTTGAAAAGTGACTACGTGACATTTTAGAACTCACATGTATCACTCTGCGTCTTTTAAAATAATCACAATTAAGCACAGAGCAGTGGGCGGGGACAGGGGATAAGTGAAAACAGTGATTTTCTGAGCACTCGAGCCTCCGTTGCAGGACAAAACAGGATTATTCAAACATACAAGAACCAATCAAAATGCAACTTTGACTGAACTAATGATGAGGAAACGCTGTTATAACACAGATAAAAGCTCATTAAAGCAGATTTTGCAGAATATGTCTCCTTTAAAAACATTTATAAGCATTTTTTATGGACAGTAAAGGGGCGTGTCCTCCAGCCCTCCTTGGCCCTGGTTTTGTTTCCATTACTCTTTAGAATCACTTCATTTTTTCCCACTCCACTTAACATTTGTGGAATTGTCATAATAACTTAGCGTTTAAGTTTCAGAAATAGATTAATTATATGTTTTGTGGTCTTTAGATATCCCATTTTAACTGTCAAAATCACTTTTTTATTATTACGGAAGTGAAATTAACGTCTGAAACCTTGTGTGGAGCCACATTTTCTTCACAATAAAACACAAACTCAGGTGTCTAAAATAGTTCAAAGCCAATACGAAATACAAGTTATTAAAAATAAAAAGTGCTATAAATGTTGGAGCGTAAAAAGACGGAAAGAGAAACCTAAAAACAAATTTGGATGAGAGACAAAACGTCAAAGTGAATGTGGAGTTTTGAGCTTTCAGGGGCAGGAAGTGCTCTGCTCTTTTCAAAATAAAAGTCCACCTGACGCCAGCCTCAGGAGGAAGTGACGCCGTCTCCGTCCCACGATGTCACTCTGATCTGTCTGAGAAAAACCTCCAACACGGTTCACTTTTAAAAGGGGCGTGTTATGCTAAATGTACGTCTTTTTTTACATTATATCGTCGTTCCATCATCAAAAACAAGCCTGGAGTTGTGTTTTTTATGTTTTTGTTCATGTGTTTGTTAACTGGAATTGGTCTTTTTTATATTTTTTTTATAGTCTGGTGTTGCTTCATGAACCTTTTCAGTTAAATTTTGAATAATATTTGCCAGAATTAACGTTGCTCAGGACAAAACTTCTTCATTATTTGTGTTCTTGTCCTTTAACTTTGACGTTTCATGTTTTTTAACTTAAAATAATGTTTGTACTGAAAAACACACATTACTTTCTTTCAGTCAGGCGTTCCCTCGACAGGATTTGGTGTTATTGCTCCATCTTCTGGCAGCAGGGGGAATTATCATGGCAATATAAGCAAAAGCTAGCTTGCCCCGACATGCTAATGTTAGCACACAGCTGTAATGAAGGTGATTTGAGTCAGAAATGCTCAAAATGAATCTGTTGATGATTTATGGACTTAAAAACAGCACAGGAGAGCTACAGATCTCTACAGGGAAACTTGAAACAGAGTATGTTGTGAGGTTCAAAGGAAAGATGGCCTCGTAAACCAAGCATTAATGAATAAAGCTGTGTTTTTGATGAGAGAACAATGTTATAAAAGCGCAAATAAAGTCAATTTTGCATAATAAATGTCCTTAAACAATTACTACTTGTCTAACTTGAACCTATTTTAACCCATTTCTTAATTTTAAATCATGTTGTTGAGCAAATATTTAAGGATTAACATCACAGAGACATCATTTTTGTGTGTTTTAGTCCCCACAATGTGAAAATTACCCGCCCACAACTCCAGGTGCGTTTTTGATAACGATAAAACAATACAACTCGGTTAAATGCTCGGAAATGTCCGTTTTGAATGTGGGACCTTACACACAGACCTCCCCGTGGACGTATCGAGGCCTGCAGTGCGGCGGCGCGGCCTCTAGGGGTCCTCGGCGTCCAGGAAGTCCTTCTTGGGCGGAGCCACGCCTCTGTACCAGGAGCAGGAGCCGTCGGCGCGCTTGACGCAGGCGTAGTGGTTGGCCTGCCGCCCGTACACCTGCTTCTCGATCATCAGGTCCGTCCACAGACACTCTTCAGGAGCCGAGATCTCACAGGGAAGAGACGGACAGCGCACGATCTGACGGGACACCAGCGCAGAGTCAATGGGACGGCTTTGTGTGAGGTCATCATTTTGACTTTGTTCACTGTGTTAAATAGAGCTGTGTACCTTCAGTCGTTTAGTCGATTAATCGGTCGATGGTGTCTTACTGGACAAACATTTTTATTAGTCGACTAATTATTTTTCTTTATATTTATGTCAGTTGCCCAGTCAAGTCCAAAAAGTCGAAGTCAAGTCCCAACTCAAGTCCAAGTCAAGTCCAAAGTCAATGGCCCAAAAGTCCAAGTAAATGGCCCAAAAGTCCAAGTCAATGGCCCAAAAGTCAATGTCAAGTCCAAAAGTCCAAGTCAATGGCCCAAAAGTCCAAGTCAAGTCCAAAAAGTCAAGTCCTAAGTCAATGGCCCAAAAGTCAATGTCAAGTCCCGAGTCAAGGGCCCAAAAGTCCAAGTCGTAAGACACTAGGGCTGTGAACCTTTAGTCGTTTAGTCGATTAATTTGTCGATGGTGTCTTAGTCGACAAACATTTTTATTAGTCGACTAATTATTTTATTTAGATTCATGTCAGTTGCCCAAAAGTTCAAGTCAAGTCCAAAAAGTCAAGTCATTGACCCAAAAGTCAATGTCAAGTCCTAAGTCAATGACCCAAAGGTCCAAGTCGTAAGACACTAGGGCTGTGTACCTTTAGTCGTTTAGTCGATTAATCGGTCAATGGTGTCTTAGTCGACAAACATTTTTATTAGTCGACTAATTATTTTATTTAGATTCATGTCAGTTGCCCAAAAGTCCAAGTCAAGTCCCAACTCAATGGCCCAAAAGTCCAAGTCAATGGCCCAAAAGTCCAGGTCAAGTCCCAACTCAATGGCCCAAAAGTCCAAGTCAATGGCCCAAAAGTCCAAGTCAAGTCCCAACTCAATGGCCCAAAGTCCAAGTCATAAGACACTAGGTCTGTGTACCTTTAGTCATTTAGTCGATTAATCAGTCGATCGTGTCTTAGTCAACCAACATTTTTATCAGTCGACTATTTTATTTAGATTTATGTCAGTTGCCCAAAAGTCCAAGTCAAGTCCAAAAAGTCAAGTCTCAAGTCAATGAGCCAAAAGTCCAAGTCAAGTCCCAACTCAATGGCCCAAAAGTCCAGGTCGTAAGACACTAGGGCTGTGTACCTTCAGTTGTTTAGTCGATTAATTGGTCGATGGTATCTTAGTCGACCAACATTTTTATCAGTCGACTAATTTTTTATTTACCTTTTAAAGGATTTATTTGGCAAAAACAGCAAAAACAAGACGATGTGGAGTGAGTTTGCTGAAGATGTAAATGCACTGTTTGCTAGCACTTTGTCTTTTGAGTGCAGTTTGGGTCAGACACATGGAAATACTTCATAGTTTTGATATATTTTTGCCACGCCCCCTTTTAGTCGATTAATCGGTCGACGGGGCAGGTCTTTAGACGACTCCAGCCCTAGTATTAAAGTCAAAATGACAGGTTCACGTTTTTGTCTAATTATAATTCAATTTGGATGGAGGGCACATGTGGTAAGTATTTATTATAGTTTTACATCAGTCAAGATGCAGCTTGTGAGGAAATTTGGAAGAATAAATGTATTTTGTCCATCGTTTGTTACAGAAAAGCAAACAAACTGACATTTATACCCTGGAAACTCAAATGTGTTGCTTTTTTCCAACACAAACACTTCAAACCAGTAGAATTTAGATCTAACGTGAGAGAATCATTCAAACATTTACAGTCGACTTCATTTTGCCTCCGTTCTGGACATTTCGATGACGTCACATTTAAAGGGCCTATATCACAGTAAAGCAGTGCAGTTGAAACAGAAGTAATGTTTGTGATTCCTGCTCCTTTACCTTGCAGTCGCAGCCCATCTGGTAGCGCTGGCTCAGGCTCTTCTTTTGGGTGGCGCTGAGGGAGTCCCAGGGCTGGATGTAGTCGCACAGGGTCACGTGCATGCGCCCCCCAGACTCCGCTTTACCTGGACCAGGAAGAATGAATGAATGAATATGTTTATTTGGCTGTCCATATACCAAACAAAATTATATACAATAGAGAAAAAGATACATTTCCATCTGTTTGCAACCAAAAGGATTGGGCTGTAGCAAATTTGCTTATATAAGCCCATCCTGAATATTATACAAACTCAACAATACAGACATAAAAAAAAAAGAAAAATCCACTACGTTTTATCTTAAACTTAGAATTCTACTCTCTTATAAATCTTTTAATTTATAACAATAATTTATATGTATTAATCATTTCATTTTTTAGAGTTTTTTTTATTTATTTGACAGAGTGTTTATTAACTTAAATTCATCACTGAGCTCATTCCAAAGTTTGATTCCTAAAACAGTCACACATCTTTGCCTAACATTAGTTCTTGCTTTATTCAATTCAAACCGAAGTCGACCTCTGAGGTTATAGCGACTATTTCATAATTTAAAGAAAGATTGAATGCCTATGGGAAGGTCCTTACTCACAGCACCAAACAAAATTTCCAACATTTTTAACTTAACTATGTCCATAAATTTTAATATTTTTGATTTTAAAAAGAGTTCATTAGTAGGATCACCAATCACGATCAGGAAGAGACACGACGCTTTCACTCACACCAGCACAAGAACCAAGAACCCATGTCCCACACCAGCACAAGAACCAAGAACCCATGTCCCACACCAGCACAAGAACCAAGAACCCATGTCCCACACCAGCACAAGAACCAAGAACCCATGTCCCACACCAGCACAAGAACCAAGAACCCATGTCCCACACCAGCACAAGAACCAAGAACCCATGTCCCACACCAGCACAAGAACCAAGAACCCATGTCCCACACCAGCACAAGAACCAAGAACCCATGTCCCACACCAGCACAAGAACCAAGAACCCATGTCCCACACCAGCACAAGAACCAAGAACCCATGTCCCACACCAGCACAAGAACCAAGAACCCATGTCCCACACCAGCACAAGAACCAAGAACCCATGTCCCACACCAGCACAAGAACCAAGAACCCATGTCCCACACCAGCACAAGAACCAAGAACCCATGTCCCACACCAGCACAAGAACCAAGAACCCATGTCCCACACCAGCACAAGAACCAAGAACCCATGTCCCACACCAGCACAAGAACCAAGAACCCATGTCCCACACCAGCACAAGAACCAAGAACCCATGTCCCACACCAGCACAAGAACCAAGAACCCATGTCCCACACCAGCACAAGAACCAAGAACCCATGTCCCACACCAGCACAAGAACCAAGAACCCATGTCCCACACCAGTACAAGAACCAAGAACCCATGTCCCACACCAGCACAAGAACCAAGAACCCATGTCCCACAGGCCCTGTTTAGTCAGAGGAACCACTAGAGCTGAGCGCAAATGTGTTATAAGGATTTCAATTTTATCACGATTCATGTTCACTTTGTATTTTTCTATTGCCTTCAACAGAGCTGCACCATTTGGGAAAAATACTGCATGTAACTGTGATTTTTGTGATCAGTGCGATTGTGATTAGATTTATGTTTTAATCATAGGATTCTGAAATCTTAAAATCAATTCTGAAACGCACAGGGAGCAGTGAAGGGCTAAACCTGGAGGGATGTGCTCTGGTCTGATAAAACCAGTGAGAGGCCGAGCTGCTCTATCTAATTATGATCAATGTTTGCCACAGGTGCCCTCCCACCAAATTAAGTAATAATTATAAAAACATGCACCTGTCACATAGACTTTATGGAAGGAAATGAGCATTCAGAATCAGAATGGGTTTATTGCCATTGTCAGTGATCAAAAATTCACAAACATAGGAACACAGCAACAAATGTAAATCTATCCAAGCTCAAAATGACTTGAATTTATCATTTTGATCTGGATTTGAGTAGATTTGACTCGATGAGATTTAATTGCTGATGTGATGCAGAATATTTCACTGGTTTCAAGGTATTTCTGATGATCATCACGATAATTTTGCTCAAAATAAGAAAACACATTTGTCAATGGGGTCAGTAAAATTATCTTAAACCACTGACAGAAGAAATAATGTATTGAAACAAGTCAGAAACGGTTTGAAACAAGTAAAATAATCTAGTTCCATAAAATAAATAGTATCCACTGATCTTAACGAGTCAAAACGTCTGAAATTCAGATAAATATCCTGGAATCAAGACATTTTAGCTCATTTAGAACTTCATTATTTGCAGTGAACTTGCTTCGGCGTGAGGTGCAACATAAAACAATGAATAAAATCTAATAAAATAAAATATATAAAAGAGGCATGCATAAAATTAAGAGTAAAATAGACTAAGACTATGTACAGAAATGTACAGTTGGCAGATGTGCAAATGTGGTAGTGCAAATAGACAGTTCACTGCTCAGGCCACGGCTCTGAGGCTCTGAGGCTGAGGCTGGATCAGGGGGTCATCGAGGTAACTCTACGTGTGCTGGTAGGGTCTGGTTCACTTCCTCCAGAGTAAATCTCCATGGCAACAGGCCCCAAACGCCTCACCTGCTCCGGACCAGGTTAAGTTCAGCTCAAACGGCGCACGAACCAGTCGGATCTCACCATCGCTGTGACGTCGCCTTCCTCCTGAATCCGGTCGACTTTGGTTCACGGACTCTACAAAGAGCTCCACAGAGAGAATGTTCAGAGAGCGACAAAACACACTGGATTTTCCTGATGTTATTTTTTTGAAAGAGACGATCCTTGAAGGAATTGGAATCCACAATAAATAATTAACACGCAGCCTCATTACCTTAAATCAGGCATGTCCAAACTCAGGCCCGGGGGCCAAATGCAGCCCTCAGACCAATTTTTCTTGGCCCTTAGTCTTCCTGGTGAACTGGCCCACATTGTCCTGATAAGTACTATTTACAGCACATTTCAGATTTTCTACAATTCCAACCTAAATAACTAACATTTTGGTGCAGCACAGACCTGATATTAAGGCACTGAGACTGAATGTAGATGTGGTGGAGCTTAAAACATCAGATAAATGCAGCTTTTTTTAACGTTTCGCGATTGATTTGTGGCCCTCCACTTGGTCTATATTTCAATATGTGGCCCTCGATGGAAAAAGTTTGGACACCCCTGCCTTAAATGTTGCAAAATATTATTATGATTAGAGCTTGGTTCAGATGCCTCGATATCGTCTCGTCTCTTCTGACTTCAGCTGCTGCACTGTGTTTCCTTTTGTCACTATTGTACTTTTTACTTCCTCATATTTATTGTGGATGATGCTTGTTCTTCCTGTGAGAAGTACACCGCTCTTATCACGCTGGTAATTGGATTCAAATGCAACACAAAGAAAAGCCAAACTTAAGTACTAGTAACGTTCAACAGAAAGTGTCCTAGGAGTAGGAATGCTTCAATAGCATCTAGAGGGCAATATAACTCAAGAAAGTACCGCTTTATAAAACAACTAAAAGATCTTCCAAAACTGGGTAAACCACTAAAAGTAAAGTCAGGCTGGAAAGGAACTCAGAACAGGATCCCACGACTATATATAGTGTCAGTGTTGACTGGTTGACAATCTAGCAAGGACTGAGTGAACAGAGGGGAGTGTATATAGGCTTCCCTGGGATGATTAGGGAATGGGAAGCAGCTGTGGAGAACGGGAAAACCAGGGAGGCAGCAACAGATGGACCGGAATGTGCTGAGAAATGGAGCTGGAGTGAGAGCAAACAAGACAACAGGCAGAACTGTGACGGCTCTTCCCTTCTCCATTGTTCTGATTGGCTAGCAGGCGCTAACTCCGCCTCTTTATGTGAACGCGCACGGTGTCATTCAGAAAATCTTGGGTGGACAGAGTGAGATGTGAACCCGGCTGATCCATGGTTTGTCTCGGTCAAACCAGGAGAGAGCAACTGAGCCAGGATCGGTTCAGAGTCAGAGGACGTTCTGGTGGACGCTCTACAGCCACGCGCCGACTGCAGCTCCCTCAAAGACACGTGTGTGACATTGTGTGTGATAAAACCTTTATTGTGGCCAGTCGAGGGCACATCTATGCAATTGTCATGCTTTCTAATCAGTATCTTGATATGCCACACATGTGAGGTGGGAGGGATTATCTCGGCAAAGGAGCAGTGCTCACGGACACAGATTTGTGAACAATATTTGAAATGGGTCTTTTGTGTTCATAGATAATGTTTTATATCCGAGTTCAGATCATGAAAAATGGAACCAAAAAAGTGAAATAATATCAGAATGTACGTTTCCTTGTCTCTGTCTCAGAAAGCTCCTCCTCTCGTGGCTCGCTGGGTTCCTTTCGCAGCCGTCGCAGCCGCAAACTGTGTCAACATTCCCATGATGAGGCAACAGTAAGAGACCGACCAAACTCATAGACCCTTTAAAAGTCTGGAACAAAAACATTCTGAATTTAGAACAGAGGCAAAAAGCACAACATCATGTGATTTCACTGAGAAACTGGGATTAACCTCAGAATATCACAAAATATGACAAATGTAGATGATTTAGTGTCAGTAAAAGCCTCAGACACATGTGAGTGACATCAGAGCTGCTTTAAACACATTTATTATTGTATTTTACATTATGTTTTAGGAAATTATGATCAACTCTTTGCATTTTTGTTGAAGGAACAATCCAGATTTATGGGTTTTACTGGAAAAATACTCACAGAAATGTTGAGGCCACAATCATTTTTCATTTTATCTAGAGATATATTAGATGCTGTTCCATAAATTAAACCCTTTTGAAGCTAAAATACAATTTTAAGGCTTAAAAATTGTATTTTGTCCATCGTTTGTTATAGAAAAACAAACTAACTGACCTTTCTACTCTGGAAATTCAAATGTGTTGCTTTTTTCCAACACAAACACTTAAAACCATAGAATTTAGATCTAATGTGAGACAATCATTCAAACATTTACAGTCGACTTCATTTTGCCTTTATTGATGACGTCACATTTTAAAGGGTCTGTATAAAACATGTTTAAAACACAAATAAACAGTAACAGTAAAGCTCTTATGAACCATTACACTGTCAGTACTTTTTATAAGATGATGATGACACAAAAGTAAAAATATAGAGCTCAAATATACTTTTAACTGTCAGTGTTTTCGAACATAGTGTAGTCAGTGTTTTCTTTCATAAAAATGTGAAAAAAGTGCTCAGATGTTCCATTGATGAGGCAAAAATAAGACACAACTAAACTATTATGGCTTGTATTTGGTTAAAGCTGGAGTACCTGACTTTTTTGGATGTAAATTAGTACATTTCATGTTTTCCATCAAAGAATATCTCGTAAAAGCAGCACTTTCTGACAAAAATGAGACCTCTGTGCACCGTCTGCGGCTAATAATAAAGTATTTAGTCTTGAAATAAGAGTTAAAAGCAGCGCTCTGATTGGCTGTGCTTGGGTGGTCCTCCCCAGTTTCACTTTGTCGTCTGAAAAAAGCTGTTTAAAAGCTGTGAACGGAACCGAAAATTAAGTACCAAAGCGTTTGAGAGCGAGGGATGAGTTGGATAGATTTGCAAACTACGTCTGGTTCCGCAGTGTGAAAATCAGGTACCCCAGCTTTAAATTTCTGCGTGATATTATAAAAATGATGGTTTATGTGGATTAGATCGAATTAATCTTTGGGAGTTATATACGATGTTCAGACGATATTATGTAAATTCAATAGAAATGTGTTAAAACATGTGTTTAAACATGTTAGTTGAGCTTTAATTATCAAACAAATGTGAAATATTTGTAAAATACATTTTTAAAATGCAGAAATTTCATCTTTTATTTGTTTTTCTGTTTGTAGCATTTTTTTTTTACTATAAACAATACACTTTATATTCAAATGTTGCATGTTCTCAAAACAATATCCACAATTTTCTCTAAATTTCTCTAAAATTATGTTCTTCTATGATAAAATGTGAAATGAAATGTTTGTCTTTTTAGAGAGATTCTGAACGGCATCGCAGTCACAGACGAGAACGGAAACAAACTGGGAGAGTCCAAGGTGAGACAAACACTTAAATGAAGAAAATAATGTTTGTTTTTTTTTATCATGTGAACAGTATGGATGACAAATATAAAAATATCAACTACACTAAAGACATAATTTTGTGCCTTTTCCTGTTGTATAGGATAATTATTTTAACCTTTTCCTCATTTTAAATTGTTATATTATTTCTAGTCTATACTACACAGGGAGGGAGAGAGGGAAAAGGAGAGAGCGAGAGTGGTGAACACAAAACCCAACCCCAACAGGTTTAGAAATGATTAAAAAGCTAAATGAAAGTCTTTAGTGCTGAATACTCTGCGAATGGCACACATAATAAATAGCATGTAATAAAATGCTCTTTATTTTTTCACAGACTCCTCTCTTTAACCCAGTGGTTCTCAAATGTTTTCAGTCGCGACTCCCAAAATAAAAATAGTTCACCTTCGCGACCCCCAAACACAAACAACAGGCGACGCGCAAAGTGATAAATTAGCCTTAAATCTAATGTTTGATTTTATTTTGAGACTATAGACCTAGAAAAATGACTTTGATGCCAACAAATAGGATTCTACAGTCACCACTGCATTTGAAGGTGTCCAGCCTTGTTTAAGACTATTGTATACATTTTCCCCGTCATCTGGAGACCCCCAGAAATCATTTTGCGACCCCCATTGGGGCCCCGACCCCTAGTTTAAGAACCACTGCTTTAACAGATTTGACATTGTTGACACTGAGCTTTGTCGTTAGCCTAAAAGCTGATGTTAGACACTGGTTGGAAAACATCACATATCTACATTGGTATTATTAAACAGTAATGAGTCTTTCTTGCACAAAGGTGTTGTCATGGAAACCACAGAGCGTAAAGCCCTCACTGTAACATTAGTCAGTGACCTCAAATGGTTAAGACCATTTGGTAAATCAGTTTATTTTTGTCCTTCTCAATCGGACACCAGCCTCTGTTTTCCTGACTTGTGTGCGTTTATGTGCGTTTTTCAACTCTGAAAGAAACATTTTCCCGAGTTCTCGAGAACCGCATGAATGCAGCATAAAACTTAATAGGTTCAGTTCATTTGACATGCAACATTCCATCAGCCGTGATATTAATACAGATGGTGGGCAGCTAAAATGAATGTTGCTTAATGCAAACTTTTGTTGTAATACAATGAGTTCTTATGTCTAGTCACTAAGAGAAATCATCAGATTCAACATTTGTGAATGTACCTTTGAGATATTTATATTTCATGGCAAAGTCCACTGTTGTCAACACAGTCTATGCATGACAATGGAATACACGGTCATGTGACTGTGTGACTGGTCATGTGACTGGTCATGTGACTGTGTGACTGGTCATGTGACTGGTCATGTGACTGGTCATGTGACTGGGTGACTGGTCATGTGATTAACGCAAAGGTCAGAGCTGATGACTTATGGGACTCATGCATCTCAAACTGACAAAAAAAAATTCTTCCAGGATGAGTATTAATCCAGAGGAGAAGCAGGGGGGCACTCCAGTGAACTCACCGCCCAGTCCCAGGCACCAAACCAGTGTCCTGACTGAACAGGATGAGATACTGATTTCGCCTGTTTTTTAAATAAAGTTTTCCAAACTTGGTTGCCACAGCAGTCGTGTGACATCACCAGAGATTGTGGAGGCGTGATGTCATCAGTCATGAGCCGCACAGGACAGATCAGAGAGAGTAATACACAGCCTTAAACAAATGTTGACTATCAATCCAGAGGAGAAGCAGAGGGGCACTCCAGTGCCCCCACCCAGCCCCAGTGTCTTGACTGAACAGTCTGCCTCCAGCCACAATGTGGAGGACACAGAGCAACAGGCAGCAGCCTGCTCTGCTCCCACGCTTAGCATCCCCAAAACAGAAATGGACAAGCTCAAGCCCATGGTTTGCTCCTTTTTTGAGCGTGCATCCATTACGGACTTGTCACAACGTGAGTCCAGGGAGATGTTGGCTGAAATGTGTGTGGAGGTGATAGTTACCCTCTCGAGCCTAATCCTGGAGGCTTTCAGGAGCATGGCGCTAGAGGGCAGACCCCGAGAGGACCCTCTGCTGGTGTCTGAGGAGACCGTGAGAGGAGCTGTGGGCTCTGGTCTCTGGGACAGTTTCAAGGCAGCGCTGGGCTCAACCCACAAGTCCATGAATGCCTTTTTCAAAGTGATAAGTGAGGAGGTGACTCGTCACGTAAACTTTGTCCTGGCCCACAGCAAAATAATGAGGGAACACACCTACACGACAACGAAGGAGAGGATGACAGTCATGGTACGCCTCGCCAGAACCATGCTGCATCACTTCAAGGCCAACGCAAGGCTGAGCTGCGGGGGCTGTATCCCCTTTAAGAAGCACTCTGGGGAAGAGCCAGAGCCAGTGGAAGAGGAGGAGGAGCGAGTGCCCATCAAGAGCAAGAAGCTCAGAGAAAAACTGTGCAGATGTATCCCGTGTGGAAGCTGCTCTGATGAAGCAAAGAGTGAGGAGGAGCAGCCCAGGCCTCCACACCCCAGTACAACCTCCAGCTTCAGCCTCACAGAGATATCTCAAGATATCGCTCAAAAGCTGTTGGACATCTTGCTGTTGGATGTCACGGAGCTGAGCGGAGAGGAGGAGACGTACGCTAGGCACGACAGCCTTCAAATGGCCTGTGAAATTGCAAAGTCCATCACAGACGAGATGAGCCCCATCATCATGGAGCAACGCCACAGCGTCAGTAAACGCTGGTGGACAGAAGTGTCCAACAAAATCAAGGTGTTCTTCATCTTCTCTTACGTCAAAGCCGCCCTGCGACGTGCACTGAGGCGCCTGTGCTGTTTTTCCTGCACTAAACCTGAGGTGTTAGTGGAGGAGGTTATGGCCGAGACCTCTCCTCTACTGCAGGAGCAGGTTCATGAGGAAATGGACCAGGGAGAGATTATGCAGCTGAGCGAGGAGCTCACTGACATCATCTCCGCCAGAATGGCTCCAGCACAAAGCCAGGGTAGGTTCAGGAAGGGGGTCCGGATTGAGGTGCGGAACTTCATGGAAGACATCTCTAAATGGCTATACATGCATTCGCAGTTGCCAGACTGGAAAAACCCCGTCCAGAGAACCCTGGGGAGGATCCACAGACTGGTATGCGGAATGTCCACTCCCAGCCAGGCCAAACCAAGTGCCCAGCTCAGATTAATGGAGCCGGTCCCCCCACAGCCAATCAACCAGGTGCACATGGGGCCTTCAGAGGTTGCACTCTTTCTTCAGCCTTCTCAGGCCCCTCAGGAGCGTGTGGTTCCCTTTGAGTTACCGTCTGAAGGTCGAGTAACTACAGAAGATGTGCCCAGGGTTACGTTGGAGGGGCAGGACCATCTGACCTGGACCAAGAAAGACTGCAACGTGCTCGTGTATGAAGTGGTCTCCAGGATAGTCGGGAAGAACTGGGACATGATGTCACCTCTGTCCCAAAATCTACTGGCACAGCTTTGTGAGAAGGTGCCACAGTGGGATGTTCTGGTGAAGCCGAGCAAACGCAGCTGCAAAGAAGTGGCATCTGCCGTTTACAAAGAGCTGCGCAAAGGCCAAGACAAGTGTCATGTGATGCATGAAGCTTTGACGATGGACAACTTCAGCTCTGAGGTCCTGGACCTCATTCACTGGAACCTGACAACACCTCCGAAAAAGAGACGCACTCTGGGCTCTTTCCTGCGCTCAGTGTGCAGCGCCATCTGCCGGCGCTAAAACACTTACACACCACACACACAGACACACACACCACACACACAGACACACACACCACACACACAGACACACCACACACACACACTACATTCATTCAACCCCAGCTCACCTAAACCCCTGACCACGCCCTAACACCGGCCACGGACACCTGACTAGAGACGGCTCAGAGAGAGGACACAGGGGGCCTCATGGACCCCCTGGGGCCTTGACCTTTCTGAGCAACTGAGCTGTGAACTCCTCCACATCGAGCATCAAGTCTTGGTGTTGAGGAGTGGACGGGAGCAGGAGTGGACGGGAGCAGGAGTGGACGGGAGCAGGAGTGGACGGGAGCAGGAGTGGACGGGACATGCTGACATCAATAGTAATAATCAAAAAAATAAAATAAAAAAGTCAAATGACTCTTAATTTTTTATATTTTGGACTTACATTCTTTGAAGAAGCCACTCTGATTTGTTGACAGTGGACAAACCCTTGGCCTTCTGTGAATGTTTGTTGGAGGTCATTTTTGTGCTTGGAATTGGAGCTGGTGATGAAAAGGAAAGGCAAAGGAAGGTTTGGAATCGGGGAAGGAGCAAAAGAAGAATAAGATGAAGAGGTGGGGGAGGGGCTTCAAATATTGGGGAGGGGCTGCACTGGCCGTCGTGTGCTGGACCAATCACAGCTGCTTTGTGGTTTGGGTGGACGTCAAATAGATGAACCTAAACAAACACACACCGACAGACAGACGGCCTGTTTCAACACATTTATTAACCATTTTGCTTTTGAAAACGTGCACATAGAGCTGCTTTGTGCATCTGAGGACGAGGAAGAAGTCTGTGTTTTTCTTTCAACTGGATTTTTAATAATAAGTTTGTTACTGTTTGATCAGTGCCCAGACTTGAACTCAAAACTAGGGCTGCAACTAACCATTATTTTGGTCGTTGATTATTCTCGATTAGTTGTTTAGTTCCAAAAGGCCAGTGAATATAAGATTTTTTATAATATTTAACCGATAGGAGGCTGTGAAGGTGTTGTTATTTTGGCATTTGTTATGAAGTATACTTACAACAAAATAGCTTTTTCAATAAAAAAAATGAAAATGAAACTAAACTTTACATGTCCCTTGTCATTTTATGAGTGATGGTACAGTCTCTCTCAGCATATTGTTGGAGGTCGTGTAAAGTTCAAAAAACTATTATTCTATTATCAAATTGGTTGACAACTATTTAAATAATCCATTAGTTTGGATGAATCGATGAACTTGTTTCAGCCCTAGTCAGGAAACAGGGAAAGTGACGTCTACTTTGTCCTTGTGATTGCTCTAAATCAGGCATGTTCAAACTAAGGCCCGGGGACCAAAAGCGGACCAATTTTTCTTAGCCCTCAAGCTTCCTAGTGAATTGGCCCACATTGTCCTAAGACATACTTTTTACAGCAAATTTCAGATTTTCTACAATTATAACCTAAATAACTAACATTTTGGTGCGATACAGACCTGATATTAAAGGGCCCATGACCGGTTGGACTACTCATGTGGCTAAAATGCAGTTAAGATAAATATATTTCAAAGTTTGTTAAAATACTTTACAAATTTTATCCCAGTTTAGCAATTTTTTTGGTTTTTAATTTCACTTCCTGGTTGTAAATGATGACATCACACTAGGAAATTACCATAGCAACCATCCTGTACATTGGGCAAAAAACTCATCTAATGTCAGATTTTTTTTTTATTTCACAGATAAAAATACACGTGAAAACACCTTTATTTTGATGAAATGATGTTTAAATAATCAAAACAGTAGTTTCTTTTGTGTAAATGATGCATAACCTTTGTCTCCACAGTGTGATGTCATCAATTTGTTTACTTCTTGTAACTTTCAACAGATTTTCCAATTTTTCTCCACAAACAGCTACTCAATTTGTGTAAAACTATCATTTATATTTACAACAGGTATTAATACACCAAATAAAGTCAAAATTAGAAAATGATCAAAACCTGGCATACGCACTTTAAGGCATTGAGACTGAATTTAAATGTGGTGGCACTTTAACAATCAGATTAATGCAACTTTTTTGAACGTTTCCCGATTTATTTGTGGCCCTCCCCTACATTTCAGTGCGTGGCCCTCGGTGGAAAAAGTTTGGACACCCCTGATCTAAATGATGGCTTTATCAAAAACCAAACTTAAACCCATTGATCTGTCGTCTGGTGTTATTCTCCTGCTGCAGCTCATGTTGCATTCACATATATTCATCTGGATCTTAGTCAGAGGTAATAGTTATTGTGGCTGTCACAGACCTATTCACCTTATTCCGGAAGTTGCCGTGGGCGCCACCGTCTTGTTTCCGTTGTAGTTCACACGGAGCAGACGAGCTCAACAGAAAATAAGTTCTACTCGACTAAAAAGACGTTTTCAGACTGACCAGGAAATCGTTGCGTTGTTACTTGTTGTTGCTCGTGTTCATTAAACATTTTACACAAATCAATCTACTTTATGTAACATTTTAGCGTCAGACTTTTCCCTCGTTCGTCATTAGCTTTTACAGAGTTCTCGTCAAACGGAAGTGCGTTTACAACAAAAGTGCAAATAACGGCAAAAGTGGGCGGGACAGAATAAGGTCAATAGCCTCTAGAAAAAACCTTTAAAAGACTTAAGTCCTATTTCTTCGTGGCCCTTTGTTATGTCACTATAAAGAAACTAAATAAACTGTAAATACTTGTAAAATATCATCAAAACAATTAAAACATGGTTAAAAGCTTTTAAAACTTGATTTTGTTTCCTTAAAAGAGTAAAGAAGAACAAAACATGTGGCACAAAACGTGAATAGCGTGTAAAAATCTATTACACAAAGTGCAAATAGGTCACTTTTTAACGTTTCTAATGTTCGTTTTTATTATTACTGCAGCTTTTTGACAGTTTTTCATCACATTTAAATGTTCCACTCAATTTAAAACAGCACTTTTACATTTTTATCACGTCTGCTTTGGTCACAAGAGGGCGCTCAAGAGCCACAAACAGAAAATCCCCAAATAAAATGCAGTTAAAAGATTTGTAAATTACCTAAATGTTACACTTTTACACTATTTGCAAATCAATTTAACATTAAACTTTACTTTGAAATGACTAAATGTTCAAATTTCAGTCTGAATTCCACAATATTATTATTATTTTCCAGAAAGCTGCAGTGAAAGGGATAACGCAGGTGGTGATCTCTCGGATCACGATGGCGGCTCCAGGGATGAGTACGAAAACACTTTAACGTATTTTCCTGCGTCTCGTCAAACAAATGCATGAGCCTGACGTGTGTTTTTGTTTTCCTGCAGTTATTATGCCGATTATCATGCAGAGGATGGAGAAGCTCAGGTTCATGCAGGTCAGTCCTCGCCTTCCACTTCGACCCAAACGCTTCAGACTTTGGCGTCAGTTTGGTCGCTTTGTTTCTTTCAGAGAATCACGTTTCTTCACGGCCCGATCCAGGTCATGATGGTCGGCGTGTTGTGAGTATTAGATCATAAAATGGTGTATTTATTTGACAGATTTGTGTTAAAGTGAAGTAATTTAACCAGGTTTTTGTTTATTCTTCTCAGTCTGGTCTTCATGGTTCCTGCCGCCTGCTCACTTTTCCCTCAACAATGGTAAAGTAGACCATGTTTTTCAGGTTGTTGCTTTGGAAAAATCAACATCACATGGATTTAAAATAAAATGTGCCCTTTTGGAGCGACCTGAACATATTTCTACAGCGGAAAAAAACAGCAAACCGATTGGAAATGAATGAACAGACTCTATTCTCTGTGTCATACACCAGGGTTTTTTACTAAAAGGTCTAAAAGGTGGTGTGTCATGGTGTCTCTACGACCAAAAAAGTGCAAAAAAAAAGGTTGGAAATCACTGAAGAATCAGAAAACGGTTTATTGCCGTTGTCAGTGATCAAAATTCACAAACATAGGAACTTGCTTCTATGTAAGAAGCAACATAAAACAATGAATAAAATATAATAAAATATATAAAAGAGGCATGCATAAGATTAAGAATAAAATCAAATAAAATAGACTAAGACTATATACAGAATGTACAGTTGGCAGACAGTAGTGCAAATAGACAGTTCTTATATAATATATTGTTAAAGTGGCAGGTGTTACAAAGTGTTCATGAGTCCAACACCAGAGGGAAAGAAACTGTTCTTGTGGCGGGAGGTTCTGGTCCGGATGGACCGTAGCCTCCTGCCCGAGGGGAGTGGCTCAAATAGTCCATGTCCAGGTGAGAAGGGTCAGCTGTGATCCGACCTGCTCGTCCCCGAGTCCTGGAGACGTACAGGTCCTGGACAGATGGAAGGCTGCAGCCGATCACCTTCTCAGAGGCACAATGCGCTGTAGTCTGTGTTTGTCCCTGGCTGTGGCTCCAGCACCACACGGTGATGGAGGAGGTGAGGATGGAAGACAATGTTTGCGAGGATAATACAGTTTTTCTTTAAGTAATCTGAATTGTAAAAATTGAAGCGCTGTCTCTGGGTGAAAGTGAAGAGCTGCTCCTCAAATGTCCGCTTCATGTCCACGTCACATTATAACGCTATAGATAACTTTTTGACTCAAGGGCCACGTTTTTTCTTTTTACATTTGTCCGAGGGCCGACCGTTTACAGTTTGGATGTGGTTGACTACAGTATGTCACACACACGATTACACATGGACTTAATGCATAAAATACACAAAAAAACTACAACAGAAGCAAAAATCATGACCTTTATTTAGTGTGAACAGTGTCGTTGGTCGCTCTTTTTATCCAATTCATCAGAGTTTGCTTTTATTCTAGAGGTGGCTTTTCTCAAAACTGATCTTAAATGAACAACTGCAGCCTCAGACGACTGTAAACCACAAACGTGCCGCTCTTAACTCATCATTGTTTGTATTAAATGCTTTGCGGATCAAAATGTCAAAAGGATTAGCTGTAGAGACAGAAACAGAAGTCACTGACACAAAAGTGAAACTAAACATAAACATTATTTACGATCCAGCTTTTACAGCAATTTACTCCGATACTTTGACTTTCAGTAACGGCCGATACTTGATATCAACAGAGAATAAAAAGAGCATTTGTTTTCTTAAAATAAGAACAAATCTAAATCAGAATGGGTTTGTAACTGTTATTTATCCTTCAACTAACGACTTTCTATAAATAAAAGCTCAAATATCATGATGTTCTGGACAAGGATCTGTAAATTGTCATTAAATCAGTTTAAAAGCCCAACCAGGACATTGGCTGAACCGGTTTTGGTGCCGACGCCTGATTCAGCAAATGTTTCCCGGCTGTTTCCTTATTATTTTACTTTTTTGTGACACATTTATGAAAAATGAAAAACAAATAAGAATCATTCATCCTTTTCATTCATTCATCTTCGTTTAAACGTCCCTTTGTTCCAGATTCAGGGACAAAAAAAAACTAAGAATCGTGTTGAATATTTAATCCTGATTAAGAACAGATTTATCCCGAGGTTTAATGTTTATTGTTGATGTAATGAAGCCTTTTGTTTTTCAGTTCTTTGGCCGTGTCCAAACTGGAGCCCGAGCTCAGAGACTCCATCGTGTCTCGATACGGAGACGGAATCAAATATGTTTACTTCAACAAAGGACTGTAAGACCTGGACCTGGACCTGGTCTGGACCTGGTCTAGACCTGGACCTGGACCTGGACCTGGACCTGGACCAGGTTTAGACCTGGACCTGGACTAGACCTTCATCAGTTCCATCTCAGAAGTCGATGGTGCTAAACAGGTCACATTGATGCTTTATTTCTGTCGTTTTCGATGAACAAACGTCTTGGTGTTTTTCATTTGTCACGAGGATCATTTGAGGAAAATTGAACCATCAGATTTTAAGCCAAAAACCTAAATATGGTCCAGGTTTAATTCACTGCTCGACGTTCAGCCAGACCTGCCCTGGGGCAGACTGACAGAAGTCTCATTTTATTTGTATTAATCGTCTTTCGTTCCTTCGACGTCAGAAACCAAATCTCGTTTCCTCAGGAAAATCTCAAACTTAACCACATTTTTCATAAATCGAGTCTGTTTTTTTCTTTCTAAATATCTTTTGTAAACTTTATTCTGTGCCTTGGACCAGTTTCTGCTGCTGGACTTTTCTTTCCTTTTGAACGACTTCACTGTGAACATTATGGATTAAAAACACCTTTAGTGTCACTTGGGGCTGTACAACATGAGCAGCACTCGCTGTGCTTTAAACACAGAGACCTGAGGTTTTATTAAACAACGTTAAACTGGAAGTTATTCAAACATTTCACTAAATGTCAAGTTTTAAATGTGTTTTTGGCTTAAAACAGTCGTGTTATGGACATTTGTGAGCTCAAATGTAATTGAATGAATTTTTCGTCTGTCAAAAATCTAGCTGGGTGTGTTTTTGTTTTGTCCCTCTTCATCCTGAGCCTCGTCCCATCAGTGTGAGATTATTCACTGAATCAGACCCAAAACGTTAGACAGCTCCAGTGTCATCAAATGTATTATTATTATTATTATTATTATTATTATTAAATTTAACGTTTGCCAAAAACACATTGAAAACCTGCATTTTTACTGTGCGGGGCTCGCCTCTCCACAGATCTGACCTGTAACTTGGCCCTGGTGCTGTCTCCATGGAGATGGATAAGTTAAATGCTGTAAATACTGTGGAACATTCTTAACAGAACGTGGAGGCAGCAGGTGGCCCACAGAAATGTTACATAATGCACCTTAAAAAAATGCCCAGAGTGAAGGCCCAAGTCCTGGGTCGGTCCTGGTCAGGATCTGGTTCTAAATGGAGCCCTTAGTCCTGATGGACTCTGTCTGTTCTGTCCATTTTAAATGGCCACATCTTTACATTTAATTCTTACTTTCGGTATTATTTCTGGTCCTTGTACAGCCCTGTTGCCTGGTTACAGATTAGACTGTGGTTTATTTTAAGTGTTTTGTTGCTGGTGAACGGGGTTTGTATTGTGTGGTTTAAGAGGAATCGCTGCCCTCTGCTGTTTGGACTGAGGCACAGCACGTCTGCACAGTTTAATGTCGAGGGAAATATGAATGCAACTGGAACAAACTGAATTTACAAGAAATGGAATAAAATGTGTTTAAAACATGACACTGTCGCATTTATTCTGGTTTAGTTACAAGAAAAAAATTAAAAATAACATAACAATAATAATTAAACCAAAGACTAAACCCGGGTCTAGAGCAGGACTAAATCATGGACTAAACCAGGACTAAAGCAGGACTAACCTACAAACTAAATCAGGGACTAAACCCAGACTAAACCAGGGTTGAACCAAGACCAAACCAGCACTAGATCAGGACTAAACGAGGGACTAAACCAGAATTAGATGAGTAAACTAGTTCTAGACCAGGACTAGAGACTAAACTGGGTCTGACACAGGACAAATTAGGAACTAAATCAAGACTAAACCAGTTCAAAAACAGGATCAAGCTAAGGACTAAACTAGAGACTAAACCAGGATTAAAAGCGGTCTAAACCAATCAAACACACTTCTTTTCTTGTTTGAAACGTTTGGTTTTATTGATAATACTGCAGATTATTTGACATTGTTTAAACTTTACACAAACTTTTGAAACATGCACAAAGTTCAGTTCCCACTTTTTTCTTTCTGTAACAAAAACAAAACGAAACATTCGACTCTCACGGTTTTCCAGCGCAAGAGGAAACCCACCCGACGCCAGGCTAACGGCAAAAACACAGATCTGGACAAAATAATGTGTGAAAAATCAGAATCCTTTAAATAATAATACTTGTCTTGTTATTATATCGTCGTTATTGAAGCTTATAAAACAGCACGAAAGACGGCGGTGAAGCTGGGAGTAATTTCAAACATAGAAATAGCAAACATTTAAGCGATTTGTCATCATTTAAGCGAGAATAACAAGAATATATCATTTACAATCATCAGTATCGACACAAAGCAGTTTCTTTCACCCATTTTAAAAAGCAAAAGTTACGCTAAAGGCTAATTATTATTATTATTATTATTATTAAGCATTATACGACTCAAAAGTCTGGGTGTTTCCTCCAAAAGTGCAAATCTAAAGCTGAAAATAATCAAAAACAACTGAAGTATATGCAGATTTCTGTACAGCTACGGCGAGGAAATCAAACACTTCAATTCTGATCGTGAACAGAACTAAACGTAATAAAAGTCACCCATTTATAACGTACAATGGGCCGTTGCATTTAACAGAAAAAAGCGACAAATACATGGATTTTCTGTTGAGTATTTCAAATTGGGTTAGCGTTAGCATTAGCGTTAGCATTAACCATACGGTAAACACAATATTTCTGATTAAATAGTTGAGAATTGATGACAAATTCGACTTCCTACAAGTTAAAGGTTCTTAATTCTGATGAAAATATTTAGTTTTTGTTTATTTTAAGGCGAGACACTACAGGCAAACTCATTATTTTTGTTTTTTGGTCAGTTTTCAATCTCTCAACATATCGACTTTCATGTGGAAACAACAAACTTATCCAGTCTGATTCTAGTTTTTGAGTTTTTGAGAACCAAGAAATTTAAACCTTTTTCAGTTTTATTTGCCCCAAATATGTGCAATTTTGGCGGTTTTTTACACATAAAATGCCATATTTCTATAAAAAAAAAAAAACGACATGATGAAAAACTTGTAATATATTTTTTTCTTACATTTATGTGAGTAAACTACAGGAGAAGTTTACAATTGATAACTTTAAATTTAAGATTTTTTCCTGTTCACCTGGAGTGTCTCGCCTTATATTTTGTTTTAAAGGAGACATATTATGCGTTTTTCAGGTACTTAATATTTAACTTTAACATAAGTAGATCATCATTTTATTTAATATTTTGTTAATTGTAAGCTGCGATATTGATCAAAAACGGCTCAATAATCGAAAAAGATCATTGACTTCCTGTTCAAAACTGCAGAACTGATAAGCCCCACCTCTTCATAGACAGTTCACCGTAACAAGCAGCAGATTGTCATTTATGCGTTTTTTGTTTTTTTTTTTAAAGTGACTACGTGACATTTTAGAACTCACATGTATCACTCTGCGTCTTTTAAAATAATCACAATTAAGCACAGAGCAGTGGGCGGGGACAGGGGATAAGTGAAAACAGTGATTTTCTGAGCACTCGAGCCTCCGTTGCAGGACAAAACAGGATTATTCAAACAAGCAGGGACCAATCAAAATACAACTTTGACTAAACTTTGACGAGGAAACGCGGTTGTAACACAGATAAAAGCTCATTAAAGCAGATTTAGAAGAATATGTCTCCTTTAAAAACATTTATAAGCATTTTTTATGGACAGTAAAGGGGCGTGTCCTCCAGCCCTCCTTGGCCCTGGTTCTGTTTCCATTACTCTTTAGAATCACTTCATTTTTTTTTCCACCCGACTTAACATTTGCGGAATTGTCATAATAACTTAACGTTTAAATTTCAGAAATAGATTAATTATATGTTTTGTGGTCTTTAGATATCCCATTTTAACTGTTAAAATCACTTTTTTTATTATTACGGAAGTGAAATTAACGTCTGAAACCTCGTGTGGAGCCACATTTTCTTCACAATAAAACACAAACTCAGGTGTCTAAAATAGTTCAAAGCCAATACGAAATACAAGTCATTAAAAATAAAAAGTGCTATAAATGTTGGAGCGTAAAAAGACGGAAAGAGAAACCTAAAAACAAATTTGGATGAGAGACAAAACGTCAAAGTGAATGTGGAGTTTTGAGCTTTCAGGGGCAGGAAGTGCTCTGCTCTTTTCAAAATAAAAGTCCACCTGACGCCAGCCTCAGGAGGAAGTGACGCCGTCTCCGTCCCACGATGTCACTCTGATCTGTCTGAGAAAAACCTCCAACACGGTTCACTTTTAAAAGGGCGTGTTATGCTAAATGTACGTCTTTTTTTACATTATATCGTCGTTCCATCATCAAAAACAAGCCTGGAGTTGTGTTTTTTATGTTTTTGTTCATGTGTTTGTTAACTGGAATTGGTCTTTTTATATTTTTTTTATAGTCTGGTGTTGCTTCATGAACCTTTTCAGTTAAATTTTGAATAATAATTGCCAGAATCAACATTGCTCAGGACACAACTTCTTTATTATTTGTGTTCTTGTCCTTTAACTTTGGCGTTTCATGTTTTTTAACTAAAATAATGTTTGTACTGAAAAACACACATTACTTTCTTTCAGTCAGGCGTTCCCTCGACAGGATTTGGTGTTATTGCTCCATCTTCTGGCAGCAGGGGGAATTATCATATGAGAAATAAACAAAAGCTAGCTTGCCCCGACATGCTAATGTTAGCACACAGCTGTAATGAACGTGATTTGAGTCAGAAATGCTCAAAATGAGTCTGGTAATGATTTATGGACTTAAAAACAACACAGGAGAGCTACAGATCTCTACAGCTGATGTCACAAATCTGGGAAGCTTGAAACAGAGTATTTTGTGAGGTTCAAAGGAAAGATGACCTCGTAAACCAAGCATCAATGAATAAAGCTGTGTTTTTGATGAGAGAACAATGTTATAAAAGCGCAAATAAAGTCAATTTTGCATAATAAATGTCCTTAAACAATTACTACTTGTCTAACTTGAACCTATTTTAACCCATTTCTTAACTTTAAATCATGTTGTTGAGCAAATATTTAAGGATTAACATCACAGAGACATCATTTTTGTGTGTTTTAGTCCCCACAATGTGAAAATTACCCGCCCACAACTCCAGGTTCGTTTTTGATAACGATAAAACAATACAACTCGGTTAAATGCTCGGAAATGTCCGTTTTGAATGTGGGACCTTACACACAGACCTCCCCGTGGACGTATCGAGGCCTGCAGTGCGGCGGCGCGGCCTCTAGGGGTCCTCGGCGTCCAGGAAGTCCTTCTTGGGCGGAGCCACGCCTCTGTACCAGGAGCAGGAGCCGTCGGCGCGCTTGACGCAGGCGTAGTGGTTGGCCTGCCGCCCGTACACCTGCTTCTCGATCATCAGGTCCGTCCACAGACACTCTTCAGGAGCCGAGATCTCACAGGGAAGAGACGGACAGCGCACGATCTGACGGGACACCAGCGCAGAGTCAATGGGACGGCTTTGTGTGAGGTCATCATTTTGACTTTGTTCACTGTGTTAAATAGAGCTGTGTACCTTCAGTCGTTTAGTCGATTAATCGGTCGATGGTGTCTTAGTCGAACAATGTTTTTATTAGTCGACTAATAGACTAGATTTATGTCAGTTGCCCAGTCAAGTCCAAAAAGTCAAGTCTCAACTCAAGGGCCCAAAAGTCCAAGTCAAGTCCAAAGTCAATGGCCCAAAAGTCCAAGTCAAGTCCAAAAGTCCAAGTCAATGGCCCAAAAGTCCAAGTCAAGTCCAAAAGTCCAAGTCAATGGCCCAAAAGTCCAAGTCAAGTCCAAAAAGTCAAGTCTTAAGTCAATGAGCCAAAAGTCAATGTCAAGTCCCGAGTCAAGGGCCAAAAAGTCCAAGTCATAAGACACTAGAGCTGTGTACCTTTAGTCGTTTAGTCGATTAATTGGTCGATGGAGTCTTAGTCGAACAATATTTTTATTAGTCGACTAATTATTTTATTTAGATTTATGTCAGTTGCCCAAAAGTCCAAGTCAAGTCCAAAAAGTCAAGTCTTAAGTCATTGACCCAAAAGTCAATGTCAAGTCCCAACTCAAGGGCCCAAAAGTCCAAGTCGTAAGACACTAGGGCTGTGTACCTTTAGTCATTTAGTCGATTAATCAGTCGATGGTGTCTTAGTCGACCAACATTTTTATTAATCGACTAATTATTTTATTTAGATTTATCTCTGTTGTCCAAAAGTCCAAGTTAAGACCAAAAAGTCAAGTCTCAAGTCAATGGCCCAAAAGTCCAAGTCAAGTTCCAACTCAATGGCCCAAAAGTCCAAGTCAATGGCCCAAAAGTCCAAGTCAAGTTCCAACTCAATGGCCCAAAAGTCCAAGTCAAGTCCTAAAAGTCAAGTCAATGGCCCAAAAGTCCAAGTCAATGGCCCAAAAATAGCCCAAAAGTCCAAGTCAAGTCCCACCTCAATGGTCCAAAAGTCCAAGTCGTAAGACACTAGGGCTGTGTACCTTTAGTCGATGAATCGGTCGATGGTATCTTAGTCGACCAACATTTTTATCAGTCGACTAATTATTTTTTTTACCTTTAAAGGATTTATTTGGCAAAAACAGAAAAAACAAGAAGATGTGGAGTGAGTTTGCTGAAGATCTAAATACACTGTTTCCTAGCACTTTTGCATGAATTCCTGTGCAGTTGTGTTTTGAGTGCAGTTTGGGTCAGACACATTGAAATACTTCATTTTGCCACGCCCCCTTTTAGTCGATTAATTGGTCGATGGGGCAGGTCTTTAGACGACTCCAGCCCTAGTATTTAAGTCAAAATGACAGGTTCTCATTTTTGTCTAATTCTAATTCAATTTGGATGGAGGGCACATGTGGTAAGTATTTATTATAGTTTTACATCAGTCAAGATGGAGCTTGTGAGGAAATTTGGAAGAATAAATGTATTATGTAAATGTATTTTGTCTATTGTTTGTTACAGAAAAGCAAACAAACTGACATTTCTACTCTGGAAACTCAAATGTGTTGCTTTTTTCCAACACAAACACTTAAAACCAGCAGAATTTCGATCTAACGCGAGAGAATCATTCAAACAATTACTTAATTCTGCCTCCAGGCGCCTCCGCTCTGGACATTTTGATGACGTCACATTTAAAGGGCCTATATCACAGTAAAGCAGTGCAGTTGAAACAGAAGTAATGTTTGTGATTCCTGCTCCTTTACCTTGCAGTCGCAGCCCATCTGGTAGCGCTGGCTCAGGCTCTTCTTTTGGGTGGCGCTGAGGGAGTCCCAGGGCTGGATGTAGTCGCACAGGGTCACGTGCATGCGCCCCCCAGACTCCGCTTTACCTGGACCAGGAAGAATGAATGAATGAATGAATGAATACGTTTATTTGGCTGTCCATATACCAAACAAAATTATATACAATAGAGAAAAAAATACATTTCCATCTGTTTGCAACCAAAAGGATTGGGCTGAAGCAAATGTCTTATATAAGCCCATCCTGAATATTATACAAACTCAACAATACAGACATAAAAAAAAAGAAAAATCCACTACGTTTTATCTTAAACTTAGAATTCTACTCTCTTATAAATCTTTTAATTTATAACAATAATTTATATGTATTAATCATTTCATTTTTTAGAGTTTTTTTATTTATTTGACAGAGTGTTTATTAACTTAAATTCATCACTGAGCTCATTCCAAAGTTTGATTCCTAAAACAGTCACACATCTTTGCCTCACATTAGTTCTTGCTTTATTCAATTCAAACCAAAGTCGACCTCTGAGGTTATAGCGACTATTTCATAATTTAAAGAAAGATTGAATGCCTATGGGAAGGTCCTTACTCACAGCACCAAACAAAATTTCCAACATTTTTAACTTAACTATGTCCATAAATTTTAATATTTTTGATTTTAAAAAGAGTTCATTAGTAGGATCACGAATCACGATCAGGAAGAGACACAACGCTTTCACTCACACCAGCACAAGAACCAAGAACCCATGTCCCACACCAGAACAAGAACCAAGAACCCATGTCCCACACCAGCACAAGAACCAAGAACCCATGTCCCACACCAGCACAAGAACCAAGAACCCATGTCCCACACCAGCACAAGAACCAAGAACCCATGTCCCACACCAGCACAAGAACCAAGAACCCATGTCCCACACCAGTACAAGAACCAAGAACCCATGTCCCACACCAGAACAAGAACCAAGAACTCATGTCCCACACCAGTACAAGAACCAAGAACCCATGTCCCACACCAGCACAAGAACCAAGAACCCATGTCCCACACCAGCACAAGAACCAAGAACCCATGTCCCACACCAGCACAAGAACCAAGAACCCATGTCCCACACCAGTACAAGAACCAAGAACCCATGTCCCACACCAGAACAAGAACCAAGAACTCATGTCCCACACCAGCACAAGAACCAAGAACCCATGTCCCACACCAGCACAAGAACCAAGAACCCATGTCCCACACCAGCACAAGAACCAAGAACCCATGTCCCACACCAGCACAAGAACCAAGAACCCATGTCCCACAGGCCCTGTTTAGTCAGAGGAACCACTAGAGCTGAGCGCAAATGTGTTATAAGGATTTCAATTTTATCACGATTCATGTTCACTTTGTATTTTTCTATTGTCATTAACAGAGCTGCACCATTTGGGAAAAATACTGCATGTAATTGTGATTTTTGTGATCAGTGCGATTGTGATTAGATTTATGTTTTAATCATAGGATTCTGTTCAAATTCACATTTTAAACACAATTTTGTCTTGTTTTTGTCACGTTCAGTTGTGTTTGTCGTATTTAAACGTGTCTTTGTCTCTTTAAGTCGTCTTTTTGGTCATGTTTTGGTGCATTCTGTGGCGTTTGTTGTTTGTAGACATATCGTTTGTAAGTAGACTCTGAACAGTCTTCCTTTGAGTATTAGAACAGCCCAATCTTTGAATATTTTTAAGACTTTGTTGACAACCCATTTGTTTGCACAGGCTTTTAACACAAGCTGAGCAGAACATTTGTATTGCTTTTTTTTTAGCTTGTTTCTGCATGTTCTGTTTTTGTCTTATTGTATTTTATATTGTGTCTGTACAGCACTTTGGGCCATTGTGGTTGTTTTTAAATGTGCTTTATAAATAAATTTGACTTGACTTGACTATCGAGAAGGGCTGTCACTAACGATTGGTTTAGTAGTCGACTAGTTAGAGCTTATTTTTTCGATTAATCGACTAGTCAAACAATTATTTCTATTGTATATTTAAACTTTGTAAATACATTATCAGCCAAATAAAGATTGAAATACGGTGAATGAAGGCTTCTAGATCGAGAACATTTATGAACATAGTGAATTATTGATGAAAATGAGCAATAATCTGTTATTTTTTGACATTTTGATGTATTAATCACTGTCTTTGTTATAAAAGGTCTGACATGTGTTTTAAAGTCTGTCAAGTCCAGTTAACAGTTGATCAATTATTATAGTCTGTAATTTTTTACATTAGTCACAATTAGTGGATTAATTGTTGCAGCTGTAGTATCTAGACAACACTACAGTGACTGGTACGGCCCATGGCTCATGTAAACTGCATTTATCTGTCGGGGGATTATTCCAGAGGCACAGACGGGTGACAGTGAGTCTGAGGGTGACACACACTTTATCATCATCTGCAGAACATAAACATGAGCCTCTGTTTGGACGACATCTGCTCTGACCGTCTGCAGGACAGAGTCTGAGGCACAGGACAGTCTGCTTTAAAGGGAACATAGTATGCATTTTATATTGTTATTAGTCTTTGGACATGCTCTCCAGCACCTCAGGTTTGCCATCTCATGTTCTGGAACAAACAAAAAAAAGGAGTATTGAGCTCGGGATGGAGAAGTCCCACATATCAGAATTTTCAGTCGGCCCAATGTTAAATCAATGGAGGTTTTAAGATGCTAAATACTAAACTTAACGTTAATTCAAAAGTATTCTAACACTGTTTTTACATCGTTTTGCTGATGTTTCTGTGTGTAAGTTTAACACACCAGCTGCAAACATGGCAGATTTCCATAGTAACGGCTGTGTTTTGACACTCTTTCCCCAGCTCTGTTATAAACCAAATGACCATGTGTATTTGACAGTGAGTTTAGGCGCCATCTACTGGATGCACAACATTGACACAGTTCAGTTACATGAAGGAGGGGCTGGGTGATGATCGTGTTCAGAGTCTGGGAGGATTTAAGGCCGGGCTGTTCAACTTAAGGCCACTCATTTTTTCCCACTTGTTCCCGTTGGGGGTCACGGGTTACTAGAGCCTGTCCCAGAGACTTTGGGCCTTAGGCGGGTGCACCCTGGACAGTGGCCAATCATCGCAGTGTTAACACACACTGTAGACATGTACAGTTGCCAGTTAAACTACTCCACAGTAGTTTACCTGGTTACCCGCGGTAACATGCAGACTCCACCCAGAGATTGTGTGATGTTAGTCTGGCCCGGGATTCAAACCCATGATCTCCTTATTGGGAGGCAGGAGCTCCGTCTGCTCTGCCATCGTGCACCCCAAAAATGTATAAACATTTTTATATACAGGACTATATATATATATATATATATATATGGGTCTTCAACTCACACCTCCGGGAGAACTTCTCCCAGATCCCGGGGGAGGCTGGAGACATGGAGTCCGAGTGGACCATGTTCTCCACCTCCATTGTCAATGCGGCAGCTCGTAGCTGTGGTCGCAAGGTCTCTGGTGCCTGTCGCGGCGGCAATCCCCAAACCCGGTGGTGGACACCGGAAGTAAGGGATGCCGTCAGGCTGAAGAAGGAGTTCTATCGGGCCTTGCTGGCTTGTGGGACTCCTGAAGCAGCTGATAGGTACCACAGGCCAAGCGTACTGCAGCCCGTGCGGTTGCAGAGGCAAAAACTCGGGATTGGGAGGAGTTCGGGGAGGCCATGGAGGAGGACTATCGGTTGGCCTCAAAGAAATTCTGGCAAACCGTCCGACGCCTCAGGAGGGGGAAGCAGTGCTTCACCAACACCGCTGACGGTGCGGTGGAGAGCTGCTGACCTCGACTGGGGATGTTGTCGGACGGTGGAAGGAATACTTTGAGGATCTCCTCAATCCCACTGTCACGTCTTCCGAGGAGGAAGCAGAGGCTGAGATCTTGGCGGTGGACTCATCCATCACCCTGGCTGAAGTCACTGAGGTGGTAGGCAAGCTCCTTGGTGGCAAGGCTCCGGGGGTGGATGAGATCCGTCCCGAGTATCTTAAGTCTCTGGATGTTGTGGGACTGTCTTGGCTGACACGTCTCTGCAACATCGCGTGGCGGTCGGGGACAGTGCCTCTGGACTGGCAGACCGGGGTGGTGGTCCCTCTGTATAAGAAGGGGGACCGGAGGGTGTGTTCCAACCACAGGGGGATCACACTCCTCAGCCTCCCCGGTAAGGTCTATTCCAGGGTACTGGAGAGGAGAATCCGACCGATAGTCGAACCTCGGATTCAGGAGGAGCAGTGTGGTTTTCGTCCCGGTCGCGGAACACTGGACCAGCTCTATACTCTCCATCGGGTGCTCGAGGGTTCATGGGAGTTTGCCCAACCAGTCCACATGTGTTTTGTGGATCTGGAGAAGGCATTCGACCGTGTGCCCCGGGGCGCCTTGTGGGGAGTGCTCCGGGAGTATGGGGTCCGGGGCCCTTTGCTAAGGGCTGTCCGGTCCCTGTATGACCGGAGCAGGAGCTGTGTTTGCATTGCCGGCAGTAAGTCAGACCTGTTCCCAGTGCATGTTGGACTCCGCCAGGGCTGCCCTTTGTCACCAGGTCTGTTCATAGTTTTTATGGACAGAATTTCTAGGCGCAGTCAGGGCGTGGAGGGGGTCTGGTTTGGGAACCACAGGATCTCATCTCTGCTGTTTGCAGATGATGTCGTCCTGATGGCTTCTTCAAACCAGGACCTACAGCACTGGGACGGTTTGCAGCCGAGTGTGAAGCGGCTGGGATGAGGATCAGCACCTCCAAATCCGAGGCCATGGTTCTCGACCGAAAGGTGGATTGCCCTCTCCGGTGGGTGGAGAGTCCTTGCCTCAAGTGGAGGAGTTCAAGTATCTCGGGGTCTTGTTCACGAGTGAGGGAAGGATGGAGCGTGAGATTGACAGGCGGATCGGTGCAGCGTCTGCAGTGATGCGGGCGCTGTATCGGACCGTTGTGGTGAAGAGAGAGCTGAGTCGAAAGACGAAGCTCTCGATTTACCGGTCAATCTACGTTCCTACCCTCACCTATGGTCATGAGCTTTGGGTAATGACCGAAAGGACAAGATCGCGGATACAAGCGGTCGAAATGAGCTTCCTCCGCCGGGTGGCTGGGTGCTCCCTTAGAGATAGGGTGAGGAGCTCAGTCACACGGGAGGAGCTCAGAGTAGAGCCGCTGCTCCTCCACGTCGAGAGGAGCCAGCTGAGGTGGCTCGGGCATCTGTTCCGGATGCCTCCTGGACGCCTCCCTCGGGAGGTGTTCTGGGCATGTCCCACCGGGAGGCGGCCCCGGGGAAGACCCAGGACACGCTGGAGGGACTACGTCTCTCAGCTGGCCTGGGAATGCCTCGGGATCCCCCCGGAGGAGCTGGAGGAAGTGTCCGGGGTGAGGGAAGTCTGGGAGTCCCTGCTCAGACTGCTGCCCCCGCGACCCGGCCCCGGATAAGCGGAAGAAAATGGATGGATGGATGGATGGATATATATATATACATATATATAGTCCTTTTAGCATCACATGGTATTTTTTTTATCTGTTTGTCCTGATGAAGGCCATGAGGCTGAAACACACTGGGGCTCACTGAGGTCCACGGAGACATGTCATAACTAATAAAGGCATTTTAAATGTATAGAGAGTGCCTTGTTTTTTTGTATTTTAATGTTTTTTTGTATTTTAATGCTGGTTTAGACCTGGTTTAATCCTGGTTTAGTCATAGTTCAGTTCTGCCGATGTTCTTGAAGCCTTTCGTATTAACTTTTATTGTATTTAAAAGCGTTGGACACATTTCTGGACTCGAGGACAAAACCATCCAAAATATCTGTCCCTTTGCAAAATAAAGCTGAATAGCCCTGATTTAAGGACTTAAAAACAGCAGAAGCTTCTCGGATAAATGACGTCATGTATCGAAAAAACATCACACATCGAGGAGATTTTGAAGGTGTGAGTGTTTTTGACGTTCGGAGGGAGAGGACTGTCTAACCAGGATTCATCAAACTAACGTAAATGCAGCTAAATGTGTGTTTTTGATGACGGGACATTGTTAGAACAGGGTTAAAAGCTCAAAAAAGTCACTGTAGCACAATCTGTGTTGTTTCGATCTTTACTTGTGCTTTTTAAGACTAATTGAGGCGTCGTTTTTCTAAAGTGTTGCTGCGGTGATGATGCTTCTTACCCGATATGAGGTACTCCTTCTTCTCGCTGGCGTCCAGAGTGACTCCACAGACGGCAGAGACCGGAGCCGTGAAGACCGCCTCGATGTCCTGGGACGGCCCTTTGAACATCTGCAGGGCATCGGGACGTTAGCCACACGTTAGCCACACGTTGCTAAAGCCGCGCTGGCCTGTCGGGCCTTTACTCAGACTCACCTTGATCTGTTTGACCTCGTACTGGATCCTCTTGATGGGGTTTCCATAAATGTCGTTCCCAGAATCCACTTCTTTCTCCCCGACCACCTTCGCACGGATCACTGGAGAAGAAAAGAAAAAAGAATCAACAACAAAGTGGGTAAAAGCAGATTAAATTACATTTTAGAATATTATTTACAATATCATAATTTCTCTAATCAACATAAGATCTACACTAGAATAGACTCATTTTTATTTTTAATGAGGATATATAAAGATCACAGTTGTGGGCATAAGGTGTTTTCCCACTGTATTTGCCTTTTTTACTTCGTAGCGCTCTTTTTTTTTTCACCC
Organism: Rhinogobius similis; assembly: GCA_019453435.1. Taxonomy (NCBI): domain Eukaryota; kingdom Metazoa; phylum Chordata; class Actinopteri; order Gobiiformes; family Gobiidae; genus Rhinogobius; species Rhinogobius similis. The sequence continues at coordinate 30,230,238 of CM033636.1, read as the reverse complement.
TTTTTAAAAAAAAAACTCCAATCTCCTTGTGAAGTGCGTCCACTAGGGCTGTAGTCGATAAAAGAAATCATTGACATCGACCAAAGACCTGCCCTATCGACCGATTGCTCGACTAAAAGGGTCGATATTTATCAGTCGATAAAGTGTAGCAAAAATATATCAAAACTATACATGTCTCTAACCAAAACTGCACTCAAAACACCACAACTGCACAAAACTTCATGCTATACGTAAACAGTGTATTTATTTGTTAGATTTACACATAAGTCGGACTAAACTCACAACTCACTCCAAATTCTTCAGCTCACTCACTCCCTATCCACTCGTTTTTGCCGTTTTCGCCATATAATCCTTCAAATCTAAATCATATAATTAGTCGACTGACAAAAATGTTGGTCGACTAAGACACCACCGACCGATTAATCGACTAAACGACTAAAGGATCACAGCCCTAGCGTCCACACAGAGTAGAAACTAGATACTGGGGACACATTGGGGACATTTTTAGCTCCTGCTCAGGGGCAGATACTTTCCAGTCAGATCAGGAACTTTTTGGTACAGTACAAGTACATTTAAAACACTTCTATTGTTAGAAAATATGTTCATAATCAATTCTGATTCTGACAAACTGTACTGACGAGAAATGACTTGGACACAGAAGCTCCAAAAATACCTTTCTAACTTAGTAAATACATGTTTGAATTACTGTGAATAATTGTGTTTTATTGTAAATTTCATCGTTAGTTTGAACTTTTTCTGCAGATTTAAAGTGAACAAAAAGTAGGTAAAAGGGGGGAAAAGGCTTTTGTTTTTCTAGAATTCTTAAACACAGTATTTAACTGTTCCATAGTTCACAGATGTTAAAGCCTCTGTTGTGAGCAGGACGGAGTGGCTCCTCTGACTGAACAGGACGGGGTCTTTAGGGGCTTGTTCGGTTCTTGATACTTTCATGTGTGAAAACGCCTAAAGCCACAGTAGATCTAAGTCAGGCATGTCCAAACTAAGGCCCGGGGGCCAAAAGCGTCCCGCAAACCAATTTTTCTTGGCCCTCAAGCTTCCTGGTGAACTGGCCCACATTGTCCTAAGACATACTTTTTACAGCAAATTTCAGATTTTCTACTATTACAACCTAAATAACTAACATTTTGGTGCGATACAGACCTAATATTAAGGCATTGAGACTGAATTTAGATGTGCTGGCACTTTAAAAATCAGATGAATGCAGCTTTTTTGAACGTTTCATGATTTATTTGTGGCCCTCCCCTTGGTCTACATTTCAGTATGTGGCCCTCGGTGGAAAAAGTTTGGACACCCCTGATCTAAGTGATCAGCCCACATTTAATCCAACAATGTTCATTATGTCTTCTGTAGTTAGATCCACATTTAGGTTCTTCTTTAGGACAATAATTTAAATGTATTTACTTTATTAAAGAACATGAGCTGATAAGTGAAGGTCGGAGACAGTCCTGAAGAGGCTGCAGCCGAAACATGTCAACAAGGTAAATACATCTATTTAATTTGTCTTTAAGAAGAACCTTGGAACGAAAACCAAAATAACACCCTTTGGAGGTTTAATGCCAGTCTGATGATGACCCTCCATTTTTATAAAAGGGTCAAATGACACTGAGACTTATGTCGAGGAAAACGTCCTGACGCAGCGAAAGCAGTTATTGAGGGGCAAACGTTCTGCTGTAGCCTCGTCCAAAAAGAAACAAAGGCAGGGAAGAAAAAAGATTTACAGGAGAAATTTAAACCCCCGGAGACCAAGCCGAGAATCCTCAAATGCAACGGGAAATTTAAACAGCAACAGATGAAATTAATGACAAGAAATCATTTTAAAATGCTCCTTATCAAACAAAGATATTATGAAAGTGGGTAAAAAAGGTTTAAATTACTAGAATATAAATCTACAATCTATTTATTTATTTATTTATTTATTTGTTTATTTATTTATTTATTTATTTATTTGTTTATTTATTTTTTATTTATTTATTTTAAGGAAAAGGGGGAACAATGCATATTAATGAACATTTACACAAATGTAAATATGCCAGATTATAGCCCAAGGCTAATTTCCATCTGCAGAGCCCCTGCAGGTTAACAGAAAGATAAGAACATACACTTCAGTTAAACAGAGACAGGAAAACAAGGTTTAGTCATGTTAGTACAACTACAAACATTCAACAGAACAAGTCGAAGAGTCACAGACAACAGTTAAGACACATCTGTATTGCACAAGCCCTTCTACTGCAGAGTCCTATTGCACACACCCTTATATTGCACTGATCCCTATTGCACACATCCTTACATTGCACATACCCATATTGCACTGATCCCTATTGCACATACCCATATTGCACTGATCCCTATTGCACAAACCCTTTGACCATTTGACATTGACCATGATTTTCAATTGTATTTGATCTAATTAAAATGGCTTTATATATTATTTTATGAAATATTAATCAAAGTCTGAACCCAGGCTGATTATTGATGATTGGAAAAGACTGAATCTCAATCAATTAAACTTCAATTAACTGCACAGCCCTGACATTAACACAAGTATTTCTGCGTGTTGACTTCAGAGTGTAAAAATAGGATAAGACAGTGACACAGCAAAAAGTACACAAATAAAACCTGATGTGTCCGTGAAGGTCTTTATATTTACACAGACAGAGACACAATAACAGTCCAATAACACTAAGTTTAGCAACAATTTGCCGTAAACGCTCAGGAGGAAGAAGCCCATTACCTCATTATGAGCAGTTACACAGCTACTTTTGGAAGTTTAAGTTTTTATGTTGTCATTACACAAACAGCAGGAGACTGGACCCGTAAAACCAGAGCTGAATACAAATGTGTTATTATGTGTTTTTAAATGTTAGAACAGAACATTGGATTCTTTTAATTGACAGAGACAAGGCACAATAAACACAGAGCAGAAATAGAAATACAATAAACTGATGAATATTCAACGGGAAGAGATATACTGTATGTTTTATGCCGTACTGTGGAATATTATTGCCATGGAAACAAGCAGCAGGAGTAGGGTGACCAGATTTTTATAATTAAAAACTGGGACACACCCGGGTTGGAGTGGGGAGGTACAGTAAAATTGTACAAAGAGCGGATAAAAAAGTACATTGTTATAAACTTGGTCCATTCACGGCTCATTCACGACTTCAGTAAACAATATAATATGAGAAACTTCGATCTATATTCTTTATTTATTTATGATTTATATATGATTTTTTGTGTTTTGGTCATTTTCAAGAACAATTCTCACCATTTTGGCAATTTATTTATTGTTGGCCGGTGTCAAATTGGTCAAAAACAGGGACAACTGGGACGTGACTTGTGTAAAACTGGGACAAATAAATGGTTTTGGACACATCTTCTGGGACGTGGGACACAGGGCTCAAAACTGGGACTGTCCCGGGTCAATAGGGACGTCTGGCCACCCAACCCCAGCAGGAGGCTCCCACAGGCCAAGTACGAGTCAGGTTTGTGGAGATACCGCTCATAGTAAAGACGAAAGTTTTAGTATGTTTTTCAGTGAAATTAAAACAAATAAATAAGTAAAATAAATAGATAAATAAAAGTCTGTTTTAAGATTTTTGGGGAAAAAAGTTGTGTATTGCACTGGGGCTTCATCAATACAGTTAGAATGACAAACCACCAGCAGAGGGAGCACCTCATCAGCAACACAATTCTACATTTACAAATTTAAATATTAACGATTAACATTTTTCTTACAGACACCAGATCAGTGCAGCCCTGATTATCTACGAGCCTCGTCTGAAGGTTGAATGTCCCAGGGTGCAACGCTCTCTAAAGATCAGTGCTGCATCAGTGCGATAAAGGGGCGGAGTCCAGGCTCCTGCTGCAACTCTCCACCTTTCAACACGAGTCATGAGCAGAACAAAGCTGTTACCGTTGGTCGGATGCACCCGCTGTTAAACATTTTAACTGTGGACTGCACACGGGCTGGGACATGAAGGGCATCTGACATAAAAATCTGTATGTGGTTTTTGGAATTTTGGAAAACAATATCTAATAATAATATCTAAAAATATCAAATTTTTTTTCATCTAATTGCAATTTTTCTTGAAAGCGTTTGTCTTAAGATTCTGATTCTGATTTCGGTTTTGATAGGATTCAGTTCAAAGTTCACGTTTGAGACACAGAGCATTACGAATAATAATAAACTAATAGAAGAATCTTGAGTGTTTTGTAGCGGTTTAAACTACAGGCACTAGTTTGTACGTAATAAGACCGGATAATTAGTTGTTTTCATGGTAAATTATGTAATCTAGTCTTTGAAATTAGCTCATTTTGACCATTCAGACTGTGATTTCGATTTGATATTTGATATTTTTTGCAGCCACACTTCAGCCCGTTTTGGTCGATTAATCAATGCATGGAATATGAAACCAAAATACTACAAAATAACTGCTGGTTTAGTGGATTTGCATGTTCTCTTTATGTCTGCGCAATATAGACCCTTTAAAATGTGTTGTCAGCAAAATGTCCAGAACGGAGACGACTGGAGGAAAAAGGAAGTCGACTGTAAATGTTTGAATGATTCTCTCACATTAGATTCTTCTGGTTTTAAGTGTTTGTGTTGGAAAAAAGCAACACATTTGAATTTGCAGGATAGAAAGGTCAGTTAGTTTGCTTTTCTGTAACAAACAATCGACAAAATACTGATTTCTAGGATTAAAATTGTATTTTAGCTTCAAAATAATCTAATTTATGGAACAGTATCTACTTTATCTCTAAATAAAATGAAAAATGATTGTGGGCTCAACATTTCTGTCAGTATTTTTCCAGTAAAACCCATAAATCTGGATTGTTCCTTCATCAAAAATGCAAAGAGTTGATCATAATTTCCTCAAACGTAATGTAAAATACAATAATAAATGTGTTTAAAGCAGCTCTGATGTCACTCACATGTGTCTGAGGCTTTTACTGACACTAAATCATCTACATTTGTCATATTTTGTGACATTCTGAGGTTAATCCCAGTTTCTCAGTGAAATCAGATTATGTTCCTCTTCACTTTTGCCTCTGTTCTGAATTTACAATGTTTTTATTTACAGACTTTTAAAGGGTCTATCCACCGTTTGTTCATAAATACGTCAAATGTCATGTTTAAACTGTGGAAGGCCATCTGACTTAAACCCTGCCCTCCTGGCGTCAGTGGCTCCTGAACCGTCAAACGTGGCTCTTTGTGAAAGTGTGAGCGACTACATCATGCGGCTGCTATGTTCAGGGACCTATGCAGCGTGGAAAATATGAGCGTTACATAAAATAATAATAAAGTGAGTCGTAAACAGCGGCGCGCAGGACTCCCCCGGGCCCAAGTTTACGGTCCTCATTCCAACGGCACAAAGTTACTCCCCGTTTCACAAAAGTGGAGCAAAAAGAAGGACAGGGTTTTCTGATGAATAAATGCATCGAACAACATCTACTTCAGCGCAAGAGAAGTAAAGAAGGTCTGGTTTACCAAAGAGCAACTGTGATTCCAAGAAACTACATTAAACCTCTCAAATGTGACAGTTTCCCGCAGAGGGCGCAAGGAAGCTCTCCATTTACCTGATTCCACTCCACCCACTTTTGCTAAAAGCTACGGAACCGGACGCCCACTGTTTTTTGCATTTCCGCTTAAATGGGAATGGGCTCAATAGCATTTGACTAGCTCAGTGTTAGCGTCGGTGTTAGCCTCAGTGTTAGCTCGGTGTTGACTCGATGTCAGCCTCAGTGTTAGCTTGGTGTTTGCTCAGTGTTAGCCTCAGTGTTAGCTCGGTGTTTGCTCAGTGTTAGCTCGATGTTGGCTCGATGTTAGCCTCAGTGTTAGCTCGGTGTTTGCTCAGTGTTAGCTCGATGTTGGCTCGATGTTAGCCTCAGTGTTAGCTCGGTGTTTGCTCAGTGTTAGCCTCAGTGTTAGCTCGATGATGGCTCGATGTTAGCCTCAGTGTTAGCGCGGTGTTTGCTCAGTGTTAGCCTCAGTGTTAGCTCGATGTTGGCTCGATGTTAGCCTCAGTGTTAGTTCGGTGTTTGCTCAGTGTTAGCCTCAGTGTTAGCTCGATGTTAGCCTCAGTGTTAGCTCGGTGTTTGCTCAGTGTTAGCGTCAGTGTTAGCTCGATGTTGGCTAGATGTTAGCCTCAGTGTTAGCTAGGTGTTTGCTCAGTGTTAGCCTCAGTGTTAGGCTTAGTGTTAGCGTCCGTGTTCGCGTCGGTGTTTGCTCAGTGTTAGCTCGGTGTTTGCTCAGTGTTAGGCTTAGTGTTAGCGTCCGTGTTAGCGTCCGTACTTCTTGTCTAATTCGATCTCTATGGGGTTTAGTCTTAGTCTGTCTATAATGAATCCTACAAATTCAGGAAGTGAGCAATGAGTTGTGCTGGACGTCTCTGAAACATGTTCAAGAGTTTACAAAAAAGGGAATAAATAATAAATAATAAAAAAAAAGGGAATACTTTAGACACTTGTGTGTTTATAAAGGGACGTGTTTGAAGGAATTTCCCCTTGGAGGTGATTCTGATTGTCTCAATGCTAACGCTAATTCTACTGTTGACTGTGACATGTTTGTGCCACATGAACCATTCTAACGACTAGAGATCAACAGACATGCTTTTTTCATGGCCCAAACTGTTATTTAGAATCCTGAGAATCCGATGGTTGATGAGTATTTGGGGCCGATGTGGAGGGCCCATTTAATTATTATTCTAAAATTATCTAGTTTAAATTCACTAAAAACTCATCCACAGCCCAACAAACCCAGTTTCGTCTTCGCACTAACGTCTTAAAATAAAGAATGATGCACATTGTTTAGCGGCTCAGCCAAAACACAACATTGTCCTGTGCTGGAGAAATAAGGCTAATGGCAAAGCTAAAAAAGTGCAAATATCAGCCAGATACACAGTATCTCTACTGAGGACATCAGGGACCGGCCTCCTGCTGGTGCCAGAGTCAGGACTAAACAAGGACCGGCCTCCTGCTGGTGCCAGAGTCAGGACTAAACATGGACCGGCCTCCTGCTGGTGCCAGAGTCAGGACTAAACATGGACCGGCCTCCTGCTGGTGCCAGAGTCAGGACTAAACATGGACCGGCCTCCTGCTGGTGCCAGAGTCAGGACTATACATGGACTGGCCTCCTGCTGGTGCCAGAGTCAGGACTGAACGTGGACGGGCCTTCTGCTGGTGCCACAGTCAGGACTAAACATGGACCGGCCTCCTGCTGGTGCCAGAGTCAGGACTAAACATGGACCGGCCTCCTGCTGGTGTCAGAGCTGTTTGTGTTTGTGCAGACGGAGAGGAAGTCAACAAATCTGTAATCCGGGTTAAGTAGTTTCAGTTAAATGGACAAATCAGGAGTTTCGTAAGTTCCTCTTCTCGGTTTCGACAAATCTCTCCTTCCTCTTTGGCCCTGGATGTGCACCAGGCCTGTACCGACCGATTAATCGACTAAAAAGGGGTGTAGTAAAACTATGAAGTATCTCTCTGTTAGGGCTGTAGTCTTTTGGTCGTTTAGTCGATTAATCAGTCGATGGTGTTTCAGTCGACCAACATTTTTATTAATCGACTCGATTAAAGGTATTTGTACGACAAAAACAGCAAAAAAGTGAAGGAGTAGAGTGGATTAGCTAAAGATCTTTGAGTGAATCATGAGTTTAATTTAATTTAAATACATATAAATACACTCTTTCCTAGTACGTTTCTGTATAAATTGTTATTTTTGTGCATGAACTCTTGTGCAGTTGTGTTTTTTTTGGTGCAGTTTGGGTCAGATACAGAGAGACACTTCATAGTTTTGCCACACCCCCTTTTTGGTCGATTAATCGGTCGATAGGGCGGGCGGGTCTTTAGGTCTTTTAGGTCTTTAGGCAGGTCAGTAACTGTGTCTGTTTATATTATACATATTTATGGATATAAAAAGTGTGTATAGATATCTTGTTAACGCTTTAGATGAAGGTTCCGTAGTAAACTATTTAAAGTGCATTAATAAGCACTTGTTATGTGTTTATAAGCACTTATAAGGCATTTACAAGCATTTATTAACGTGATAATTGAAAATAATGTAATATGCAGCTCATTAATGCTCTGTACATGTGGTTTATTCACTCAAACATGGATTATAAACATGTATGAGGCATTATAAGTGCATAAACAAACTATTAGTGCTCATTAACATCTTATAAATAGTTAACTAAGGAACCTTAATCTAAAGCGTTACTGATTTCTATTATGTTCATCTGTCGCTGTCTGGTACGTCATAGTTTAATGTTTTCTTTCTTTATTCTTATGTTCTTGCTTTTTTGTTTTGTTTTTGTATTTCTATGGATCGAAGAAAAATAAACTAACAAACTAACATAGAATTAGGGCTGTAGTCGACCAAGAATTTCTTTAGTCGACTAAAGTAGGGCTACTTTCCCAAACTGCGTTGAAGTTCATGCAAAAAAATAATTTATACAGAAAAGTACCAGGAAACAATGTAATTATGTGTTAGATATACATAAATTATATTCAACTTATGATTAATATTTTGCTAACTCACTCCACATCTTTACTTTTTTGCTGTTTTTAATAAACATAAATGCTTTTAATCAGAATAAAATAATTAGTCGACTAAAAAAATGGTGGTCGACTAAACAAGACTACAGCCCAGAGGTTAGGGTTAGCATTAGCACCTCCGTAGACGCTCTGAGCTGAGGACCGTTGTACAGAACATGCACTTTTGACACAGGAGTCGTCTGTTTACGTCTGCTGTTGTAATGACACGGTCCTTTAGACGTGATGAGCTCTGGAGGAGGCAGACTACACAAGGACAGGAAGCACAGGTCTGATTAGCACTGTCCCTCCCCGGAGCTCGTCCAGACCGCCTCGTGCTGGACACGTCGCTCTTTATCTCCGTCTGATCCTCTTCGTCTGGACTTTTGAATCTGCAGCTTCACCGTCTCGAACCCGTGGAGCCTGCACTTTTTCAAAATACCTCAAATAAAATGCAAAAATAACTGTTGGTTTAGTTGAATCGGCGTAGATACAGTCGGTATCTGAGGGAACGCTGCTAAAGAACCTCTGTGTGGGAAGCAATCCATTCATTTCAAAGTAGAAGAGCTGCTCGACTGCAAGAGCAAACACAGACTTCAGGAGTTAAATTGTGCCAAATACAGACAAAGATATGAAGAAGAATAAAGTTGTCCAATTTGTATAAATAAATATCCAAGAACATGCATTAGCTGCTAGCGTTAGCTGTGGGCTAAATGCTACTGCAGTGCTATCCTGCTGTATTTTAACATCTACAGAACAATCCATTAACTTTTCTGTGGTAACGCTAAGAATTAGTTGTGCTTAAAATACACATAATCCACAAAACATCTTAAAAAGGAAAAATATTTAGCATTTTTATATGTATTAAACATATTAAACGTGCTTTTTACCTAAAGTTTTGCATCTCTGAAGTTAACAAAGAGAATGACAAGCAAAACTGGACATAAACACTGAGCCTGTCGAAATACAGTATCTATATAATCTACTATTATTACTATTCACAGGCGATTCTCAATAAATGATTAATAGCTAAACTAATCGGTTTTTAAAATAATCATTAGTTGCACCTAAGAGTTGGGTGATATGTCAAAGAACTATTATCACGATTTTCTTGGGTCCAGATCATGATTTCGAATTTATCACAATTCGTGTTCACTTTGCATTTTTCTATTGCCTTTAATAGAGCTGCAAGAAATATCTAATTGTGATTTTTCTGTCCAGATTTTAATAATAGAATTCAGTTCAAATTCACATTTTAGTCACGTCTTTGTCACTTTTAGTCACATTCAGTTGTGTTTGTCACATTTAAACACGTCTTTGTCACTTTGAGTCGCATCTTTGTCGTTTTTAGTCACCGGTTTGTCACTTTTAGTTGCGTTTTGGTGCATTGAGTTGCATTTGTTGTTTGTAGACGCGTTCTTGGCGCTTTTGTCGCTTGTTTCAGAACAAAATTGTACAAATCCAAACTACAGTGTTTGCAGTTTTTATTCAAATCAAAGCAAGACGTTTTGTTGTTTGTGGAAGAAATTATTGCAGTCTTTGTGATTTGCTAATTGCAACCATTGAAATATAGCGATCTTGTGTGGATTTGGTTTAATTGTGCAGCTCTGGCCTTTAAGAGGTAAATAAAGTCATCTGCTCAGAGGCTTCAGAGGCTAAACATCAGGAGAAAAAGTGAACAGACAGCTGCATTAAAGAGACAAACAGTCAATCACGACACGACCATTTCACACAAACAGCAGATTGTCACAGGGACCAGCTCCAGCCCTAGTTGAACCTCTAAATAAACGTAAACAATTGCAGCCTTTGCGACTTTTCCATTCCGCCCTCTCAGATTGCGATGCACTTCCCTTTTAGGTTTAACCCGGCGACACTGAAGATGCCAAAGACACAAAGGGCACAACAAAACCTGTCGTCACTTCTTGCAGCAAAGTTCCAGTATTTGCTGTTGTGTAATGACCTCACCGCATAATGTCATTGAACCCCCCCAGAACCACACGGTGACCCACATACCCCCCCACCCCCCCGCGGCCCGGGTCAGGCGGCTGTGGGGTAATGACTTCGACAGAACATGCCTCAGACACGCTACGTCAGGTTTTCCATCGAGACCCCAAAGCCTCTCGCTGCACGGCCCCCTGGAATCACATTTTCCTACCGTTATTAATCAATCTGTTTACTCAAAGGGCATTTGTAATATCGAGGACAGTCTTACATAAAACACACATAATTCCCTGCAGGACATGTGTTTTAGGTGTGTTACATTTATTTTATTGGCAGATTTTATTCAACATAAGGACTAACTAGATGTGTTTCTATAAGAGGAAACATTAAAAGACTCTAAAAGTATTTACACTTTTAACACAAAATTTAGATCCAATGTAATTAAAAAATAAATAAATCAAGAAATCAAAAGAATGTGTGAGTGTTTGTGCAGCTCAGTAACTGTGTCTGTTTATATTATACATATTTATGGATATAAAAAGTGTGTATAGATTTCTAAGTAACGCTTTAGATTTAGGTTCCTTAGTAAACTATTTAAAGTGCATTAATAAGCACTTGTTATGTGTTTATGAGCACTTATAAAGCATTTACAAGCATTTATTAGCCTGATAATTGAAAATAATGTAATATGCAGCTCATTGATGCTCAGCACATGTGGTTTATTCACTCAAACATGGATTATAAACATGTATAAGGCGTTATAAGTGCATAAACAAACTATTAGTGCTTATTAACATCTAATAAATAGTTAACTAAGGAACCTTAATCTAAAGCGTTACCCATTTCTATTATGTTCATCTGTCGCTGTCTGGTACATCATAGTTTAAGTTCTTAGAGTTCAGCCTAAACCCTTTGTCTGTAAAATGTTTTCTTTCTTTATTCTTATGTTCTTGCTTTTTTTGTTTTGTTTTTGTATTTCTATGGACCGAAGAAAAATAAACTAACAAACTAACATAGAATTAGGGCTGTAGTCGACTAAAGAAATTCTTGGTCGACTAAAGACCCGCCCTATCGACCGATTAATCGACTAAAAAGGGGGGCGTGTCAAGGTAAAACTATGACGTATCTCTCTGTGTTTGACCCAAACTGCACAACTGCACTGGAGTTCATGCTAAAAAAATAACAATTCATACAGAAACGTACCAGGAAACAGTGTATTTATGTGTATTTAAATCAGATTAAACTCATGATTCACTCCAGAATCTTTAGCTAACTCACTCCATATCTTCACCTTTTCCCACTTTTTGTCGTATAAATACTTTTAATCGAAATAAAAGTGTTACTCGACTAAAAAAAAAAAAGTTGGTCGACTAAAACACCATCGACCGATTAATCGACTAAACAACTAAAGACTAAAGCCCAACTGTCACGATAATATATAAACCAGGATTGAATCAGAAATAAACCAGGACTAAACCAAGAATAAATCAGGAATGAAACAGAAATACACCAGGAGTAAATAATGACTAAACGAGAAAAAAAAAACAAGACTAAACCAGAAATAAACCAGGAGTAAACAAAGACTAAACCAAGAATAAATCAGGAATGAAACAGAAATACACCAGGAGTAAATAATGACTAAACGAGAAAAAAAACAAGACTAAACCAGAAATAAACCAGGAGTAAATCAAGACAAAACCAGAAATAAACCAAGACTAAACCAGGACTAAACCAGAAATAAACCAGGACTAAACCAGGAGTAAACCAAGACTAAACCTGGACTAAACCAGAAATAAACCAGGACTAAACCAGGAGTAAACCAAGACTAAACCTGGACTAAACGAGAAAAAAAACAAGACTAAACCAGAAATAAACCAGGAATATGACAGAAATAAACCAGGATTAAACCAGAATTAAACCAGGACTAAACAAAGACTAAACCAAGAATAAATCAGGAATGAAACAGAAATAAACCTGGAGTAAATCAAGACTAAACTAGAAATAAACCAGGACTAAACCTGGAGTAAACCAAGAATAAACCAGGACTAAACGAGAAAAAAACAAGACTATACCAGAAATAAACCAGGACTAAACAAAGACTAAACCAAGAATAAACCAGGAATAAGACAGAAATAAACCAGGACTGAACCAGAATTAAACCAGGACTAAACTAAAATTAAAGCAGGACTACACCAGGACTAGGGAAAGAAGAAACCAAACCAGCACAAGTGTGAACGCAGCCTTGTCCGGGAAAAGTCGTTTTGTAACCACTAAGTCCTTGATCGTCAGAAAGATTCACAAAACCCAAACACATTTCACCTCCGCGACAAAACAAGGGCTTTTATCTCGCTCCAGCTCAGGTCTGAGTGAGACCAAAATGACAGGACGGGCCCTCGCTGTGAAACCCGGGACTAAACCAGGACTAAACCACAATCACAGGCCGCTTCTCGGTTCAAAGTGGACCTGGTCTGGTTCAGCTCCCAGATCAACTCTTCTGGATGATGCAAAGTTTCACAACAGTTTTACAAAAGTTATGACACACGACTGTCGACTCAAGGATAAATCAAATCGAAGGAATCCACATCTAAAACAGATAAGTCTGTGTTGAACATTTTTACCGTATTATGCACATTTTCCCATGAATGCGGAGGTTTAATCTGTCACAAAAATGCTCCCAGTGACACTAAAATCTCTGAATCATTGCTCCTGGTTTAGTCCTGATCTAGTCCTGATCTAATCCTGGTCTAGTCCTGATCTAGTCCTGATCTAGTCCTGATCTAGTCCTGATCTAGTCCTGATCTAATCCTGATCTAGTCCTGATCTAGTCCTGATCTAGTCCTGATCTAATCCTGATCTAGTCCTGATCTAGTCCTGGTTTTGTCCTGATTTAATCCTGGTTTAGTCCTTGTTTTGTCCTTGTTTTGTCCTTGTTTTGTCCTTGTTTTGTCCTGGTTTAGTCCTGGTTTAGTCCTAGTTTTGTCCTGATTTAGTCCTGGTTTTGTCCTGATTTAATCCTTGTTTAGTCCTGATTTAATCTGGGTTTAGTCCTTGTTTAGTCCTGGTTTTGTTCTGGTTTTGTCCTGATTTAAATCTGGGTTTAGTCCTTGTTTAGTCCTTGTTTAGTCCTGGTTTTGTCCTGGTTTTGTCCTGGTTTTGTCCTGGTTTTGTCCTGGTTTTGTCCTGGTTTTGTCCTGGTTTCATCACAATTTACTCCGGATTTAGTCCCAATTTAGTCGTAGGTTATTTATTAATTCATCTTTATTTAATTAACTGGGTTGAAGGACCAATTACCTCTTTTTCAGGCGCTCAGGCCTGGTTTAGTCCTGGTTCAGTCCTAGCTGTGGCCTGGTTTAATTCTGATTTAGACCTGGTTTAATCCAGGTTAATGCCTAGCTCTAATTGAGTCCTGATTCAGACCTGGTCCAGTCTTGGTTTAGCCCAGGTTTAGTTTTGGTTTAGGACTAAACCCAAAACGAAACTTGGACAAGACAAGGACTAAACAAGGACCAGAACAAGACCAAACCAAATCTAAGCCAGGAATGAACTGGCTATAAATAATGAAAGTGTGAACGCACCGAGACCTGGTTTAATCCTCGGTTAGGTCTAGTTCTGTTTAAGATTGATTTAATTCTGGATTAGAAGTGGTGTATTTATAGTTTAGGCCTGGTTTAGTTCTGGTTAAATCCTGATTTAGGACTAAACCCTAAATTAAACCTGGACTAGATCAGGACTAAATAAGAACTCGAACAGAACCAAACCAAAATCAGCATCAGGACTAAAATCCAGATTAGATTTTAAATAATGAAAGTGTGAACGCACCAAGACCTGGTTTAGTTCTGGTTTAGACATGGTTTAATTCTGGTTTAGACCTGGTTTGACTCTGGTTTAGACCCGGTTTAAATCTGGTTTAGACCTGGCTTGACTCTGGTTTAGACCTGGTTTAAATCTGGTTTAGACCCGATTTAATTATTTTCTTAATTCTTTTTCTTTTCTGGTTTCTGATCGTGGGAAGAATCTTGAGTCGTGGCTAAACTCGTATCTCAGAGTGAGACGAGGACAAAGACTAAACTGATTTCAAACCGGTCTGATGTTGAATCTTGGTCTCAGACTGAGCCTCGTGTCGCCGCGTCTACCATCAATCTGTTTCAAAAATGTAAACAACAAACAAACGCACAGCAAAGTATCAGCAGAAGAGCTCCGCCACAAACAGGACCTTTATCTACACATTTCTCTATCATTTAGTAACTTTTTATTTATCATTTACAAACACACTAATATGTCTCTGGCCTCTGCTGACAGGTGCAACTGCAATGACTTAAAGTGTATATGACAGGCTCGACGCTAAAACGCAGTGAACATGATTATATTTAAGATTTTACTAAACATTTTTCCCGTTTGTCCCCAGTTTGACAGTTTTTGTGAAGTTTATAATGTCACTTCCTGTTTGGACACGAGCAATAATTTTGAAAAACAGTAATTCTACAACTGTTACCATAGCAACCAGACTGTAAACAAGGGTCGAAATCCACATACATTGCACAATAGTTAGGAATTTACAATAAATAATACTTTGTTTTGATAAATGACGGTTGAAACTGTCAGAAAAATGTGTCAGTTCTGTTTAACTTGTTCTTGTATTTTCAATGGCGCGTCGTTTTTTGGGGGGGATTCCATTTTACTACTCATTCATTCAGTCATTTTAACCTTTTATTCTTCAAAACTTCCTCACAAACTGCAACTTCACTGATGTAACTGTGATAAATATTTCACACAGGCGCCCTCCCACGGAACTAAGTCAGAATTAAACAAACATGAGAATCTGTCATACGGGCTTTAATCAGACGAAACTGTGGTCGAAGCTGCGTCTGATCGTGTGATTCATCGCACAATGTGACTGTGTTCTGTCCCACGACTTTTAATCCATCACGTCTTGAGGTGTGACAGCCGTAAATCTTATTCTCCTTATTCCGTCCCGCCCGTTTTCCGCACTCTTGTTGTAAACGCACTTCCGGTTTGACGAAAACTCTGTTCGCGCAAATGACGAACGAGGGAAAAGTCTCACCGCTAAAATGTTACATGAAGTAGATTGATTTGTGCAAAATGTTTAATGAACACGAGCAAAAACAAGTCACACTGCACTGATTTCCTGAGGCCTGAAAACGTCTTTTTAGTCGAGTAGAACTTATTTTCTGTTGAGCTCGTCTGCTCCATGTGAACTACAATGGAAACAAGACGGCGGCGCCCACGACAACTTCCAAAATAAGGTGAAGAAGATGAAAAAAAAATTGTGCGGTGGATCCACAATTTTAGTCCGTTTCCTTCTGCAGAGCTCAAAACACCCTCCCCACCTCATGACATCATCAGGTGCTCATCTAAACCTGCTCCTCTGTGTATTCAAAGTCCACAGGGAGTTAAAAAAAAACAAAACGCAGAACATTGTGTCATGGAGGACGTGTGTTGTTGCGGGACAGTGGTCAGGGCCCGTGGTCAGGGCGGGTCTGGGGCAGCGCTCGGGGAAGTCCCTGGTGTCGACAGATTCGTCAGTGTCACATATTTAAACACAAAGAGGATGTTTGTGACTGCGGTCAGTGACTCCGGACCCAGAGTTAAACAGGACAGAGACACCTACGGCTGCCCCGAGTCACCGACAGCAGAGGCAAAGCATGATGGGAAGAAGGTCTGGGTGATAAAATGGAATTGTTGAGCTGGTCCCTGTGACAATCTGTTATTTTGTGAAATGGTGGTGTCGTGATTGACTGTTTGTGTCTTTAATGCAGCCGTCTGTTCAAACACACTTTTTCTCCTGTTGTTTAGCCTCTGAAGCCTCTGAGCAGATGACTTTATTTACCTCTTAAAGGCCAGAGCTGCACAATTAAACCAAATCCACACAAAAACACAATTTAATTTAATGGATGCAACTTTTGAAGTGCAATAATTTCTTCCACAAACAACAAAATGTCTCGCTTTGATTTGAATAAATACGGCTGACACTGTAGTTTGGATTTGTACAAACGTGTTCTGAAACAAGAGACAAAAACGTGGCCAAAAGTGATAAAAATCTGATAAAAACATAAAAACACAACAAGCACAAAAACATGACTAAAAATGACAAAGACGTGTTTAAATACGACAAACACAGCAGCACGTGACAAAAATGGAACTAAAAGCGACAAAATTGTGTTTAAAATGTGAATTTGAACAGAATCCCCTTATTATACAATAAATTCAAATCCAATCACAGTCGCACTGGTCAGAAAAATCACAATTAGATATTTTTCCTAAATGGTGCAGCTCTGTTAAAGACAATAGAAAATACAAAGTGAAAATGATCAAATCTAAAATCTAAATCATGATCTGCTCCAAAGAAAATCATGATAATGATGTTTTTGCCACATCACCCTAAGCATGACAATAAATAATGGCTGAAGCTATTTTTTTGAGGCTCAGTATTTATCATTTGTACATTTTCTTTGCACTTTTAGCAAATGTTTTATCATTTGATGCAAAAAATATCACCACCAGACCAATCAGAACAGCCGCAGAGGTCATGTGACGTGGCCACCATTTAATTATTCTACAGTGAATGCCAGTTCTTCAAACACGATGCGCCACATTTACCTGACGGTCCAGTTTAGGTGACTCTGTGTCTCATCCATCCACAGTTTGCCCAATCTGTACAAAGACTTATCCAGGTAAATGCTCTGATTCAAGAGACGGTGGCTTTGACTAACTATTATGGGACGAATGTTGCAGAACAAAAAACATTATGAAGGACAATGAAAGGGAAAGTATAGCAAAACATATGGGACCTTTAAACCTGTTAAAAGCCTTTACTCTTACAGAACAGGTCGTTAAGGCCATCTCTCGCTTAGAGCAGGGGCAGACCCACCATTAGGACAAAGGCAACACTTGCTTTGGGCCCCCAACCTGAAGGGGCCCCCAGTGATCACAGACGCAAGGAGACAGCTGCTTTTCACTCAATATCACAGTTAATTCGTGCAGTGTACTTTTAAAGAAGAAAAAAAAAAAAAACATATAGTCTGGGATTGTCAAATGTTACTGTTTAGTATGTATAAAGCTAAATACTAAATAAAATATTAAATTTGATATGTAATATAATGACATATACAAACTATGTATTTAAATCAGCTGCAACGTGTGTTAAAATGCACCAACAAACAGGAAAAATAGTCTGATTTCTTAAATATTTTTCAGGGAAGGACCTCCAATTACCACCTCAGATTTATGAACCTCACACAGAACCAAAACAACACAAAAACGAAAGCTTCCTTCAAGAACAATTCAAAAGACACGACCGAAAAGTTATACAAAAACAAAACAAACAAACATGATGAAGAGGAGGGGCCTGGACTTCATTTAGCCTTGGGCCCCCAAATTCCTCCGTCCACCACTGGCTCAGAGCTTTTATACTGGTTTATGTCTCTGAGTTAAACCTCCCCTCAGTCTACAACAGCCTCATAAAACCTTCACCGAAATCACACCAGTCAAATCCTAAAGAGGCACTTCAGGTTTGCTCCACATCACAAGTGTTTGGAGCTGAGACGGTGAACAGAAAAACAGGTTTAGAGAAATAATGAAACACTATAGACCCTTTAAAAGTTTGTAAACAAAAACATTCTGAATTCAGAACGGAGGCAAAAGTGTAGTAGAACATCATGTGATTTCACTGAGAAACTGGGATTAACCTCAGAATATCACAAAATATGACAAATGTAGATGATTTAGTGTCAGTAAAAGCCTCAGACACATGTGAGTGACATCAGAGCTGCTTTAAACACATTTATTATTGTATTTTACTTTATGTTTTAGGAAATTATGATCAACTCTTTGCATTTTTGATGAAGGAACAATCCAGATTTATGGGTTTTACTGGAAAAATACTCACAGAAATGTTGAGCCTACAATAATTTTTCATTTTATCTACAGATATATTAGATACTGTTCCATAAATGTGATTATTTTGAAGCTGAAATACAATTTTAAGGCTAGAAAATTGTATTTTGTCCATCGTTTGTTACAGAAAAGCAAACTAACTGACCTTTCTACTCTGGAAGTTCAAATGTGTTGCTTTTTTCCAACACAAACACTTAAAACCAGGAGAATTTAGATCTAATGTGAGAGAATCATTCAAATATTTACAGTCGACTTCATTTTGCCTCCAGTCACCTCCTTCTGGACATTTTGATCACGTCACATTTTAAAGGGTCTATTAAAAGCTCAATAAACTGGATTGAACTTGTCACTAACGCTGACATTTTAGCCCGAGGAGAAAGAGGCGTTCGAGTTCAGTTGAGATGTCGGAGTGGGTGAGGCCTTTGACCCCTCAACAGTGAACAATGAGCCACCCACAGTCACAGTCACACCAAGTCCCGCACAAACAGCACCACAGATCTGACTCTTTACATTTGAGAGATGTCCATGTTCCACCAGAAGAAGTTTGCGTACCACAGTTTGAGAAACATTGACGTGGATGATCTGAAAATAAGTTCCAGATCAAGTGAGTTCAGCAGGAAGTGTGTTTGACGCTTGGAGGGGGAGGATTTTCTAATGAACATTTCCCAAAACAGCGTGAATGAAGCTAAATGCAACACCAGGTGTGTTTCTGATGATGGAACATTGTTAGAACAGGGTTAAAAGCTCAAAAAAGTCACTGTAGAAAGGTCAAATTGTGGCCTGTTTATGTGATTTTTTTTTTTGTAACAAAACTTGCTCTAGTTTCTTTAGTCTCTGAATTTCCAAGTCTATCCCAAATATGTGCAATTTGGCATTTTTTACACATAAAATGTCCGATTTTTATATGAAAACATTACATGATGAAAAATGTATACTTTTTTCTTACATTTACACCTGCAGTGTCTCCCCTGTGTTTATTATCATGTTATAGAGCCTATAAAAATAAGACGTCATCAAAACCCCAGAAGGAGGCGACTGGAGGCAACATGTAGTCGATGTAAATATTTGAATGATTGTCTCACATTAGATCTAAATTCTCCTGGTTTTAAGTGTTTGTGTTAGAAAAAAGCAACACATTTGAATTTCCAGAGTAGAAAGGTCAGTTAGTTTGTTTTTCTATAACAAACAATGGACAAAATACAATTTTCTAGCCTTAAAATTGTATTTTAGCTTCAAGAGAATCTAATTGTGCTAAAGTATCTAATATATCTCTAGATAAAATGAAAAATTATTGTGGGCTCAACATTTCTGTGAGTATTTTTCCAGTAAAACCCATAAATCTGGATTGTTCCTTCATCAAAAATGCAAAGAGTTTATCATAATTTCCTCAAACATGATGTAAAATACAATAATAAATGTGTTTAAAGCAGCTCTGGTGTCACTCACATGTGTCTGAGGCTTTTACTGACACTAAATCATCTACATTTGTCATATTTTGTGATATTCTGAGGTTAATCCCAGTTTCTCAGTGAAATCACATTCTGTTGCACTTTTGCCTCTTTTGAATGTTTTTGTTGACAGACTTTTAAAGGGCCTATAGTGTTATAAAAGTGCAGAGTGTGAGCCTGGAGTGGAGTCCAGGAAAACCCCACATTCCTGCAACTCTGGTTCACACAGCGCTGCAGGGACCAGGAGAGAAATACTTCACATTTTTGGATCGACTGCACTTTCTCTGACACACTTTCCTCCTCTGCGCGCCACGCCAAAAATGTGTGCTCCCAACGTCCCACTACAGCTGCCCCGGGGCGGCCGATGGGAGTGTGGCCGCCGATCTGCGCCTCATTCACACAGCACGCTCACACAGGCAAGGAAAGTGTCGTGCTCAAGGACACAGCAGCACTGCACTGGTCTCTGCGTACATTTACGTGGCCATTAATTAAATAACCCAATAAAGAGGAAATCTAGTGACATGTTTTAGAGAATTAATGGATTTTAAAGCAACTGTTTTATTTTGAAGACGAAGTACAATGAATTTCACAATAACTCTCTCAATCTTTAATATTTTCTCTTTAATTTCTGCCTTTGACGCATTAGTTTTCTTTCATTGTTGCATAATTTTCCTTGTCAAAACCTGCACAGATGTGAGCGATCAGAGGTCGGATTACTCACCTCCGATGGAACTGTTTATACATGACATTTCAATAATCGGATCACGCCAGAAACCAGATAATGATCGGGTTTTTAGTGCGTACGTGATCAGTGGGAGTGACAAGAATTATGACATAAACTTTGCACAGAGTGAAGTGTTTGAGGAGGTGCGGACCTGTCGTGCGCACACACCTGAGGCTGTTGTGTTTCATGCTGCGCTCACAGCTCGGAGCATCATGAGCGGGTCATAAAGAGGCCTGTCCTGGTCATTATCTCGTTATCGTGTTGTGACGCCTCTGAGCGCAGACAGACGCCGCAGACATGACGAGACACAACAGCGGAGCCTCCGAGTCTCCACCACGGCCTGAGCATCAGCGTCAGCCCGGGCACAGCGGCCCAGAGGCGGGCTGCGGCCCCGCGGGGCTCGGTAAACACGCGGTAAACACTCACCTACGTCCGCGTTGCAGAAAGCCTGTTGCGGGTGCACGGGCGCGCAGCTGCACGCCTCCACGCGCTGCTCCGCGCGCCACAGCAGCAGCGGCACGAGCGCGCAGAGGATGCCGCTAACGGAAAACGGCATTTTGCTCGAAGCCCCGGTTCAGCCTGGTCCAGATGCGCGCTGTTGTTTTGATGGAGCTCGCTGCAGAGTCACGTCGCTCCGTTACGTTCTCGTTACGACACCGACGTCACTGTCCCCGTGCGCGCGCGGCAGATGCGGAGTTTGTCCCGTGCGTCAGCGGCGTCTCTTCTGCTGCAGCGCTCAGCTCCGACTGTTGGCGTTTGGGACAAAAAGCGCTTTTTATGAGGAAACACGGCTCCGCCCACTGCGCCCCGAGGCACCGACAGGGGGCGCCGTTTGACCGCAGCGGGACACATCCGTGACCAGGACAGAGTCACACACAGAGCTCTGTCTGACTCTGTCCTGGTCCACAGAATGTCCAGGGTCATTTAAGAAAGCCTGGTCTGGTTCAGAGTTGTTTTTTCTTGCTGCTCAGTGTCACAACTACGTAGAAAGACCACCCAGTGTTTCAGTGAAAATCATGTGCTTTTAATAATTGCAGGTTTTGCTGCTTTCAGGAAACAGCCACAATCTACACACAGTATATTTGGTTAATTTAAAGCAACAAAGACACAGAGGTTATTATTATTCATAATAACTGACATCTGAACAGATCGAGCTGCGTTCATGTGGGCCTCAGGTGTTTGAGAAGTCGAGGTTCAGCGTTTAAAAGAGTTAATGGTATGATTTGTTGTTATTTGGTTTGGAAAACGCACAAATCTGTTTCTTCATGATATGGGTTAAGGGTTAGGGTTAGAGGGGTTAGGGTTAGAGGGGTTAGGGTTACAACCTCTTAAATGTTCAGTCCACAAATGTAGGTTATATGTAAAGACAATAATACACAGCATTGTCTTTAAAAATAACCTAAATCCGTGGATAAATCAAAAGACGACAGATGAACGTTGGAGTGGTTAAATGTACAGGCTTCTCACACTTTGCTGGAAATCATTTTTTTGCAAAACATGTTGAGTTTTTTAATCACGGCGTCTACAAACACAGTACCACCTTCAATGTACAGTTTTTATAATAAAGATGTCGTCTAAGGCCATACCTGAAGGTCACAATGATCACAGATCAGTTACACAAGGAAAAAGTGACATGTATTGATCACCAAAAATAGAACCCAAACATATTGACTTATTTAGTGTTGAATACGTTCTCGTTTGACTGTGCTGTGTCTGATGTTTCACTTCTAACTCTGGAAAATAAAGGGTACGCGAGACACAAAGCTCATGTTTAGCTGTAAGATAAAGAGATGGGGGGGTCTGAGGGTCCGCCCCCAAGACATTTTGTACAAAAGAGGTGCCATTTCGATGAGTTTTACAGTTTTTTTCCCGAAAAATCCAACTGTGATGATGGCAGTAAGAGTCTCTAATAAATCTGATATTCAATATTCCAGCAGGAAAAAAGGCCAATTACATTTCAGGTTTTCCAGGACACAAACTCTGATTCAATAACTTTTAGTCCCAGGGTAAAATGTTTAAAGGAAAAATATTCTGCAATTTTCATATTGTTATTATCCTTTAAACCTGCTCTTGAGTGCCTTAAATTTGCATCTCATGTTTTAAAACAAAAAAACAAGTTTCTTATTCATCCAATTACTTTTTTTAATCCGCCAGTTTGAAATGACACTTACTAAGTGCATCCAGCCAGCAGATGGCGCCAGCGCAGTATACAATCTAGTGAGGTTAGCGCTGAAAAGACATCATGATGCAGATTTACTGCAGCATTTAGTGTTTAGAGGCAAAAATGCTCAGAAT
The DNA here is from genome assembly GCA_019453435.1 of Rhinogobius similis. Lineage (NCBI taxonomy): Eukaryota > Metazoa > Chordata > Actinopteri > Gobiiformes > Gobiidae > Rhinogobius > Rhinogobius similis. The sequence goes on along the minus strand of CM033636.1, from coordinate 30,207,369 downwards.
GACTTTAACAATGATTCAAGGACTTAAAACAGCAGAATTTTGTCAGATAAATGACATAGATGATCTGAAAATACGTCCCAGCTCAAGGGAATTCAGCAGGAAGTGTGTTTGACGCTCAGAGGGAGAGGATTTTCTAATAAACGTTCCTCAAAACAGTGTGAATGCAACTGAATGCAACTTAAGATGTGTTTTTGATGATGGAACATTGTTAGAACAGGGTTAAAAGCTCAAAAAAGTCATTGTAGCAGAATATGTGTCCTTTAAGATAAACTGACGGCTCGGCTGATGTTTGTACGTCACACAGGAGTGACTTAAAGTGTGGACGTCGGGCAGCAGCTTTTGAGTTTAAGTTTTTACCGACGACACAAACACAACTTAAGTACATTTTATTTAAGACTTGAATATTTTTGGAGTAAATAAAAATTAAAAGGACAGATATTATGCAAAATTGTTTGTTGAGCTTTTATTCATGTTCTAGCATTGTTCCATCATCAAAAACACACCTGGAGCAGCATTAGTTTGATTCATGTTTGTTTGATGATGGTCACTTGAAAATCCTCTGCCTCCAACACTGTTCTGTTCATGTGTGACGTAGATCAGGGGTTCCCAAACTTTTCTGGCCGGGACCCCCAAAATAGCCATGCAACCCACTCGGGACCCCCAAAGCGAAATGAAAATTACAGTAGCAATAATTTTAAATGTGAAATCAAGTTTAATATTGGTTATTTGAATATTTGAATGGTTTATTGTCGTAGTGGACCCTATTTCTATTTTCTATTAAGATACTGTTTTTGATTAATAAAAAAGAGCAAATACAATGTCATGTTAATTAAAGTGTGATCTTGAAATCATCTCGCGACCCCCAGCTAACCTCTTGCGACCCCCCGAGGGGTCCCGACCCCCACTTTGGGAACCACTGACATCGATGAAGCTGACGTCATTTATCCCAGAATCCTTTGCTGTTTTAAGTCCTTAAATCATGTCCAGACTCGCTCTGAACATTTCTTCCGTCTAATAACTACAACTCCATCAGATCCACTCTTTACTGCAGTGCATTGTGGGTATATATTTACATGTGTGTAATTGCCTCTGCAGCCAGTAGATGGAGCCACAGCTAAGACCAAATGGCATCTCCCAAAGCAGTGATAAAGTTATATCTTTCTTTGTAAAAGTGTTTTATTTTTTGTTCTAAAACATAACGTGTCAAACTGAAGACACTCCAGAGCAGGTTTGAAGGACAAAAACAATATGAAAAATGCACTAAAAAGTTCCTCTGTGTCAAATTACAGTGAAAGGCGTTGGTTTGACAGTCTTTATTGTGTGGTTTACAGCGTGAGGAACTCTTTGAGCTTGTCCATGACGGCGGGGATCTTGTCGCTGGGGACGAGCATCACGGTCCTGAACGGTTTCATGGGGACGTCGTCGAAGGACCAGCGCCCGCTCAGGCACGAGTCGGCCTCCTCCTCCACCGAGTAGTGGAACTTCAGGACGGCGTGCTGGAAACGCAAAGGAAAGGGGTTTTTATCGCCCTGACGATCTCTAAAGTTAAACAGAGAGTGATGACATGGTGGACCAGAGCTTTATTTCACTGAGAGTCAGATGGTTTTGGGCCAGAAACGTGTCCAACGAAAACAAATGCAACACTAAAGGCTTTAAAAAACATCTGCAGAAATGAACCAGGTCTAAACTATAACAAAACTAACAAATAAATTTGCTCTGTATCAAGTATTGTTTGGTAGAAGCCGTTGAATAAATAAGAAAAACATTGGGTCAAATAATACTGTGTTTTATAAATGTTTAGAAAGATCTAGAACAGAAGCGTTTGCCAAGGTCTCCCCGTCCAATCAGGCACGATGTTCACTATGAATCATGGGAAAATAACAGCTCGACAGTAGGGCTGTAGTCGTTTAGTCGATTAATCGGTCGATAGTGTCTTAGTCGACCACATTTTTTTCAGTCGACCAATTCTTTTTTTCCCTCTCAAAAATAGCAAAAAACACGACGATATGGACAGAGTTAGTACATTTATATCATTGTATAATCTTCAGCTGTTTCCTAGTACTTCTCTGTAAAAATAATAGGGCTGAATGAATCTTTTAGTCGTTTAATCGGTTGATGATGTTTTAGTCGACCAACATTTTTATTAGTCGACTAATTATTTTATTTTGATGAAAATTTTATCCGACAAAAACAGTGAAAAGTGAAGATATGGAGTGAGTTAGCTAAAGATCTTGGAGTGAATCATGAGTTTAATCTAATTGATACAGATCTAAAATATAAATATATAAAACACTGTTTCCTTGTACTTTTCTGTACAAATTGTTATTTTCTTGCATGAACTTCAGTACAGATCATAGACATAAAAATAGTGGACAGACGATCGTGGCTCCGCCCCATTCATGATAATGCGGCTCAGTCATGGAGAATTCAAAATGGCCGCGGGTTAGCCCCCACCACTCCCCCCTCGGTGGGGAGGCGGGGAGAGGGCGACTTTGGGGCGGCCTTTTGCCAACGTACTGCCGTCGTAGCCTCTATAGTTACCGCCCACTCGTAGGTGTTTGGCTGCGCCGTGACATTTCCGGCGCGTAAAGCCCGCCTTCTTCATTAGATATGCATGAACTTTAAAAAATCACAGGCTAAACCAGCCTGGTTCAAAAAAATTCACCCCCCTCAGCGTCACAGAGCCGTAAGCTAACGTCACAGAGCTGTAAGCTAACGTTTGAGACCAAAGCCGTATTTTGAGCCAGGCTCTAAAGTAGGTTTTGAGACGTCTAACTCTCCATTGACTTGCATTGAATAATTCTACTTCCGCAGCAGCCCCTAGTGGTCAGCAGCAGATTGCAAACATGGCAGCCTACAGTCGGCGGCTCAATTTGAGCGCGGTAGCCTCGCCCACTGGTACAGATGCATTTTGTTGGTGCAGTTTGTGTCAGATGCAGAACGATATTTCTCAGTTTTGCCACACCCCCTTTTTAGTCGATTAAACGGTCAATAAGGCAGGTCAAGTTCTTTAGTCGACTACAGCACAACTTAACAGTGATTCTTTGTCATGGTGCAGTTTCTAAAGAACGAAAAAAGCTCATCGTAAGCAGAGTTAGAGGATTTACAAGGAAACAACTGCGTAGGAGTTTTCCAGACAGCTGTTTCTGAGTCACAGTGCAATATCGAGTGAAAGGGGCGGGGCTAAAGCTTCAAACTGAAACATGTTTCTGTGTCATGGTTCAAAATCAGGAACAGGCCCTTTAATGAGGAAACACTGTTGATTATTCAGCTTTTTGCCTCAAAAGGAAAACTACTGACCTATTACCACCTGCCACAGGAAGGAGGGGTGCAGAGGATGTAATGGCACCCCCTGCTGGACGGTCAGGGAACTGTAAGCAGGCCCATTGGTAGGAAAAATTACTTACCTTATCGCTGTTAAAATAGAGCTAAACACATTCTAAAACGACACAATTTTGATTCTAATAAACTGGTATTTTTACTTTGATCAATTGTTTCTGCAGTGAACTATTTGCCTGCAGGTTAAACTCAGGGAAAACTAACCCTGCCATGCTGCACTGCCCCGAGCGCACAAAAGCAAAATTTTTATACTTTTACACTGTGACAGACTTTTGGCAAAAAAAATGAGGAAATAACAACCCCAGGCTGGATTAAGACGAGGAAACGCCTAGATGTGTGTAAATGTAAATGTATTTCTTTGAGCCTTGTTTCTCAGCGCTAACACAAGATACATTTGCTAGACGACGGCGTATTGAGATTTCCAGGTGTAATAGACTGGTGTTTTAGTTGAAAAGCACTGACCTCGTAGAAGAACTCCTCCTCCGCGTTCACAAACAGCAGCTCGTCTTTGGGAGCCGCTCGGGGCCCAGATCTGGAGATGCTTTTGGACGCTTCTTTACACGTTTTGCTGATCATCAGACAATAGTGACAGCGGCCACTGGGTTTGTTCGTGCGCTGAGCCTCCGCCATCTCCTCTCTGACGGAACAAGAACTCAAGTTAGTGTTTTAAACCAGTGTCCAGCGTGTACAGACTCTTTAAACCTCAGAAGAATGGGAAGAAGAGGAAGCAAAAGTGAAATATCATGATCTAGGGCTGGGCGATGCATATGGAATAAAAATGGAATCGTGAGCTCGTCTGTGTGACACTGTCTCACTCTCAGTGAGGGAAAGCACAGGTAAGAAACATTTAAAATCATGTCTGAGAGAGACACAAACATGTGATGATGTCTGAGCATAAATATGTTTCAAGTTACTCATGCGCAACAGAAGTTTATCAACCAAACCTCCAGGTTAAAATGCAATAGGGATCAGTGCAATGTAAGTGTGCAACAGGACTCTGCAGAGAAGGCCTTGTGCAACACAGACATGTGGTCTAACTGTTGTCTGTGACATTTCGACTTGTTTATTGTTGAATGTTTGTAGTTGTACTAATAAGACTAAACTAAAGTGTACTGTGTGTTCTAACCTGCAGGGGCTCTGCAGATGGAAATTAGCCTAAAGCTATAATCTGGCATATTTACATTTGTTTAAATGTTTTAATGTGCATTGTTCCCCCTTTTCTTTAAAAAAGCCCCCTCGTCCTCTGGGCGGTTTCTGTATTTCAAGGGCGTGCACACGAGCAACAAAACAAAATGAACAAGAACAACTCAAATCAGACATTTCTGATCCCGGTCAAAGAGAGAACCTCATCATGGACTGGGACGGAGCAAACATCACTGGGACAGAGGACAACAAACATCGTCCCTGGATTAAGGAGGTGAATAAAATACAGAAACGTGCCCAGAAGACTATACAATGGGACAAGGGGGCTTTTTTACTCTCGCACACCTGGGCTACACTTTAAAGAAGTCTAACTGCAGATGGCGCTGTCGTCCTGTTTCAACCTTTAGGAAAACTGCATTGTTTTAGGTCTCAAACTTTTTAAATATGCGTCACTCACTGCAGCTGTTTGTGGAGCGGCAGCGCGATCTGAGGCGGGACGTTGATGAACCTTTCGCTCAGCAGAAGCCCCACAGATTTACTCGAGTCGGAGAGCACTTTCTCCAGACGCTCACACTCGGCTTCACCGCAGCTCCTCTGACACTGCTCCAGCACCAGCTCCTTCAGCTCCTCCACGCACTGCACGCCCTGAACACGTGAAGAAACACATGAACACAGCACTGCACGCCCTGAACACGTGAAGAAACACATGAACACAGCACTGCACGCCCTGAACACGAGAAGAAACACATGAACACAGCACTGCACGCCCTGAACACGTGAAGAAACACATGAACACAGCACTGCACGCCCTGAACACGTCAAGAAAAACACATGAACACAGCACTGCACGCCCTGAACACGTGAAGAAACATATGAACACAGCACTGCACGCCTGAACACGTGAACACAGCACTGCACGCCCTGAACACGTGAAGAAACACATGAACACAGCACTGCACGCCCTGAACACGTGAAGAAACACATGAACACAGCACTGCACGCCCTGAACACGTGAAGAAACACATGAACACAGCACTGCACGCCCTGAACACGTGAAGAAACACATGAACACAGCACTGCACGCCCTGAACACGTGAAGAAACACATGAACACAGCACTGCACGCCCTGAACACGTGAAGAAAAACACATGAACACAGCACTGAACGCCCTGAACACATGAAGAAACACATGAACACAGCACTGCACGCCCTGAACACGTGAAGAAACACATGAACACAGCACTGCACACCCTGAACACATGAAGAAACACATGAACACAGCACTGCACGCCCTGAACACGTGAAGAAACACATGAACACAGCACTGCACGCCCTGAACACGTGAAGAAACACATGAACACAGCACTGCACGCCCTGAACACGTGAAGAAACACATGAACACAGCACTGCACGCCCTGAACACATGAAGAAACACATGAACACAGCACTGCACGCCTGAACACGTGAAGAAACACATGAACACAGCACTGCACGCCCTGAACACGTGAAGAAACACATGAACACAGCACTGCACGCCCTGAACACGTGAAGAAACACATGAACACAGCACTGCACGCCCTGAACACGTGAAGAACACATGAACACAGCACTGCACGCCCTGAACACGTGAAGAAACACATGAACACAGCACTGCACGCACTGAACACGTGAAGAAACACATGAACACATCACAGCACGCCCATAACACGTGAAGAAACACATGAACACAGCACTGCACGCCCTGAACACGTGAAGAAACACATGAACACAGCACTGCACGCCCTGAACACGTGAAGAAACACATGAACACAGCACTGCACGCCCTGAACACGTGAAGAAACACATGAACACAGCACTGCACGCCCTGAACACGTGAAGAAACACATGAACACAGCACTGCACGCCCTGAACACGTGAAGAAACACATGAACACAGCACTGCACGCCCTGAACACGTGAAGAAACACATGAACACAGCACTGCACGCCCTGAACACGTGAAGAAACACATGAACACAGCACTGCACACCCTGAACACGTGAAGAAACACATGAACACAGCACTGCAGATGGAAATGAGCTTTTCTAACTATACTCTGGTACAAACATCTTTTCCTTATGTAATCCTACGTTGTCCATAAACCGTATAAAAACACTGGACACCCAGAATGTGACGTCGCTGCAGTTTGGCTCCGCCCAAATGAAGTCAATCGCGGCTAGCAGTTAAAGCGGCTAAACCAGACTCCATATTTGGAAATATGAGTGACCGTATCGTGGCAACCACATGGACCAATCAGAAGCGAGGTTGTTAACCGTCACCGCCCCTCAGCAGCAGGAGACAACGACAAGGAGCCACACTCGCTGTCTATCAAACCTGTTCAAAGCCGTTACAGAGTAAAGACACCAGTGTCACAACAGAAAGTGAACAGAAGCTCGACTTGAAGGAGCCAGAACAGACTCCAGAGTCACTTCCTGTTTGGAACACAGTGGCAGCAGCTCTGGATGTTCAGTGAGTCTAGGTCTCAGTCTGTGACGTTGTCCTGTCACCTTTCTCTCTGTGAGGTTGATCATGGAGATGAAGCCAAACACTTCGTCAGGATCGTCGTCGTCGCTGTCCTCCGGCACCTCGGCTTGCTGCAAACACAAACCGTTATATTTATAAATCATTTATACATATGCGAATATAGTTTCATCAATAAACTATTTGCTTTTTGGTAATGTTTTAAAGATTATTTTTACTGTCCAACCACTAGTGTGACAGTACTTTCCTCTGATGATCAATACAGATCATCTGTTTCTAAACGATCAAAAAATAAACTTAGTAAAAAGGCTCTTCTTCTTGGTCTTACCCTGATGACGCTTCCAATGTGGTTCTGTTGAATAATGATGTCGGTCATTTCTGATGTGTTTACGTGAGCTTTTAAAAACAGCTGTCGGGAAACACAAAAGACAGACACTAAATTAACAAAACTTACTTGTAAAGCAAGTGTTATAATAATAATCCTGTAGTAACCTGCTGTAAGAGCTTCTTTATCCCGTTGAAGTCGTTGTGTGTGATGCCGTGAGCTTCAAAGTCCACAACAACCTCCTGGAAAAACAAAGTGAAAGCATTAATTAAGCAACATACAGTTATAATTATGCAAGTCTTGTCTTTTATTGGTTGTAGTATTTTTTTATTCATATTTTGTTTTGTATTAAACAGGTTTTAATGTTTTTTTTTAAAGCATTTTATTGTTATTTAAGGTTTTAGGTTGTGTTTATACTTTTTGTACGTGGCTCTTATAAGATTTATGGTTTTCTGTTATTTTAATACGGATTGGTGAAGCTTTACTAATACTTCTATTGTTTTTTAAAAAGTACATTTTATCCAAAAATTAAGTACAGCAAAAATATTCTTTTTTTTTCAATTTGGAAGTTTATTCAGTGGTATAGCAAAAATATAAGAATAAGAATTGCCATTAGATTTGGAATTTAAGTTCAAATTCTGCAAGAGGTTTTACATTTAAACAGCAACACATTTAATTGAGTCCAGGTGAATTGCCAAAAGACTAAAAATAAACTGACAAACTATGTATTTCAGAAGGTGTTTGTAAAAATCTAAACTTCTAGATTAGCAGTTTTTATGCAGAATAAAACAAGTACTTTTTGAGCAATAAAACCATAAAAAGATAGAAGTGTTTATATCATACAAAATTATCTCTGGTATTACCTGGTGTGAAAAGAAACAACCACTGCTTTATACTGGATCATACCTTGGAACCTTCCCGGCAAAGCAAAAACTATATTTTAAAGTGAAACATCAGTCGACAGACCCTAAACTAGAAAGCCTACATAGTGCACATTTGCTAATTGCGTCTATTCAAATTACGATTTAGATTAAATCGCAATTCACCATGGAGTCCGGGATAAATCATACTAAAAGTGTATTAAAAAAAAAAAATCTCCACAAACCTGACTCGTACTTGTCCTTGAGGAACCTTTTCTACAGAAATGTTTCTAAGGCTATAATATTCCACAATATGGCATAAAACGTACCTATCTTCTTGGAAAATGCTTCAAACTGTGGTTTTAACGTTCTAATTCCATGGAATGCAGGTGACTTTACACCTCCAGAAAGTTACATACTGTGCCTTTAAAGTAACCTGTTTATTAAATGTGATCAATTAACAAAGAGGACGGATGGATTTGGCGATGTAGCCCATAATAAGTTACTCTTTGACAAGTGAGTAAAGTTTATATATACATAGTAAACGTAGAAGTATTAGTAAAGTACATGAGTTGTTATTAGCAGACAGCTGATGTAGCCACAGCTAGTTTAGCATAGCCACAGTTCTAGCTCTTTCACCTCGTTGATTTCCTCTTCTGAATCTTCACTCTCCTCGTCTCCAGACTCCACGTCATCCTCGGACTCTTCCTCCGAACTGTGCTCCCTTTCTGCGGGATTTTCACCCAAACCCACCGCTCTCCGTTTGGCAGAAGAGGCCATGCTGTCTACTCCGAGCTCCAAACACGCGTGGACCCGGAGTGGGCGGAGAAAAGACGCCGTGTAGAGCGGATTGGGAAACTGCGCTACGACCGCCGCCATTTTGGATCTAAATAAACAAGGAGCGCCGTTTACAAGACAGCGCCGGAGCCAGAATGTCTGCTAGTGGCAGTTACCGAACTAGACCACACCATTTCTCAACATACGGGGGGAAATACCACTTGTAAATACGTATAAATAAAATTATAGAGATAATTTACAGCTTTTGTTGGGTTTAAAAGGTGTATTAAATTGAAATAAATATTAAGTATTCGTTTGTTACTTAATAAATGCATGAAAATCCGTATTTAATATCGTTAGCATTTGTATCTCCCCTTTCCGTTTCAGTTATCAAAACCCAGATATGAAGTCAGCTGTATGTGTAGGATGTACATGAGGTACTTCTAACGTACTTTTCTTACATTTTCTGATACGTTTTACACTTTACATCCACAGCCTTTAACAAACAACGCGTATGTCATTGTTAGCTTAATTTCGCATGCACATTTGTGGCTAAATTCGTGCAGCTAACGAAGCTAACTTCCCCTTTTGAATGGCTAATGTCAACATAAACACACTGGTTTGTTTGACTTACGCTACAGCCACGTTTGTATGATTTATTTTATGATTAATTTAGGGAGACACGACACGACACGACAGCTTTGTTATCAGCCTGTAACATGTGATTGTGCAAGAGGGTGTAGTTTTGCAACGATTCACACCCATTTGCAAATGCAGCTCCCACATTTTGGTCGACGGCTGATGTTTTCTTGCTATTTTTGTTTTATTATAAAGGTAGTCAATTAAAAACTTGGTAAAGATGAACGTCCTGCTTCTCAAAGAGCCAAGAGATGGAGAGTCCGGGCCAGATCCCTACATAAAGGTGAGCTATTTTTAACCTAAAGTGGATTTGTTCTTGTCTTTCTTTTGTCTAACAGCCATTTTACTTTATTTAGGAGAAGACAATGTCCCACTTTTTCATTGATGTCACATGAATTTTATAATAAGATAGAAAACATGATATTATTTATTGTTTGTCTCAAATAAATCAAGACTTTTTTGGGCATACTGGCTTTCAAGGTTGTAATTAAAAGTATACAATTTTAGTAAAAGTGGTAGCAACTGGAGGCAAAAGTTATATCTTAGGGCTGTAACTAACAATTATTTTAGTTGTCGAATATCTTAATGGTTCTCTGGACTAAACGGACTCTAAAATACATAACAAAACTATTTTTTTATAACAAATAAAGTGGTATTACTAAATGAAAATGTCAAAAAAGAATAAACAATTTCTGAATTTCATGAATAATACACGTTATCTGTTAATATTCTCTTATCTAGAAGCCTTTAATCACCATATTTCTACCTTTTATTTGGTTAAAATGTATTTTTAAAGCCTCTATGTACAATAGAAATAATTGTTTGATTTCTCGACTTGAATAATTGTTAGGTGCAGCCCTAAACTATGGCAACTGAAGGCTTCTAGATAAAGAATATTTACGAATAAAGTGTGTTATGTATATTGAAATGTTTTATTACATTTTAATTTAATAATGCTTAATAATCTAGATAATAATCTTTATTATAAAATGTGTGTTTTAAAGTCTGTTTAATTCAGTGACTAAGTCCAACGATTAATAATGGTCAAAATATAACTATAATAAGTTCAATAGTCGACTAGACAAGTTTATTCTGATTCATCTTTACAGCCCTAAATGTAATGCATTTGTAGATAAGCAATGATTAGAGCTCTAACTGTCATCAAAGTTAACCTACAAACAAAAAAACAAATACAGACTCTTAATTATTGATCTCACAAAGAACTGATGGACTTTGTTTTCACTTCTCTTTTAGCCAAGTTAATTAATCTTTTTGTTTTAACAGGAGTTGGCCGCATTCGGACACAAAGCTACTCTCATTCCAGTGCTGTCTTTTAAATTTGTCTCCCTAAACACACTTTCAGACAAGGTGAGCTTTTGACTTGGCGTAAATAGACTACGATCAAATGTCCGACGTTGAGGGGAGTTGTTTTTTTGTTGCAGGTTTTCCAGCCTGAAAAACACGGCGGTTTGATCTTCACCAGCCCGAGAGCCGTGGAGGCCGTGAGGATGTGCGTGGAGGAGCGCAAACAAGGTGAAAACAAACCTACAAACATGTTAAGAGTAGCACATAACAATCGGAAATTTAGCAGCAAAATTGTTTGAGCGTCGATGTTGAGTGACGACAGATAAAAGGTACAATAATTTTGACCCCGTGACCATAGAACTATAATTAAACCTGGAAGATTATTTCAAAATGGCCCTGTTTATCCCTGTGGCGTGTGCTCAGTGGTGAATGAACTCCACAAGATTTTGACGAAATGTACAGAAGAATTTTTTGATATCCAATTCTAAAACTGATTTATTGGAGTTTTAAGTTTAAAAAAATGAGGCAAAATTAGAATTTTCAGGACAATTTTCTAGTTTTACTTAAAAAATTAATAATTAAGAAATCCAAAATTCCCTCTGTAAAGTTTTTTGTAACTAATATGTTACAAAATGAACCAAGAAATTTAAATGTCCTAAATATGTGTAATTTTTGATATTTCTATCTTGTTTCTACATGAAAACATTACATTATTCAAAACTTGTAATTTTTTTTTTTTCTTGCATTTCTGTGAGTAAACTACAGGAGAAGTTTACAATTGATATCTTTAAATTTAAGATTTTTTCCTGTTTCACCTGCAGCGTCTCACCTTAATATAAAAATTGTAATGTCAGTGATTTATTTCCTTCTGTTTTATTGAAATACTGAAAGGAATTAAGTCCTGTCTGTGATTATAATGTGCACTTATACAAAAAGGCTGGGCTCAAGAGGCTGCAGTACCTCACACGACCACCAATCAGTTCTGTTTTTGTCTTGTTGTGTTTTATATTGTGTCTGTACAGCACTTTGAGCCATTGTGGTTGTTTTTAAATGTGCTTTATAAATACATTTGATTTGACTTGACTTGACTTGACAGAGGGGGCGTGTCTTATCCACTTCATTTACATTCACGCCAATAACTCTGGTGTCATCTGCTTTTCTCCTCAAAGATGCGTTTACGCCAAACTGTGGACATTTTAAGGACAAAAACCATAACATCTTCAAGGAGACGAGCAGGTGGCCAACCCTCCCTGTGCACCCACATAACCTCAGGAAAACTATGAAACGAGTGGTGTTTTTTCAGGGAGTTTTCTTGTAAACAAATGTGTTTTGATGTTTTTCCAGAATGGGAGCGCTCTGTGAAGGACAAGTGGAACTCAAAGTCTGTTTATGTCGTGGGAAAAGCCACTGCTGCTTTAGGTAAGACCGGGCCGAACGTGGATTCAAACCAGACTGAACCAGGTCCAAAGAAGTCCTTAAACTAAACCTGGTCTACATCAGGTCTAAACCAGGACTAAACCAAATCAGGTCTAAACCAGGACTAAACCAGGTCAATGTCAAGACTAAACTGGGAAAAAAAAACAGGGCCGGGACTAAAGCTAGGACTAAACCTGGTCAAAGTCAAAAGTAAACTAAACAGAGAAAAAAAAAAAAAAACAGGATTACTGGGACTAAAACTAGAACTAAACCAGAACTAAAACCAGGACTAAAACCCTAAAACCATGATTGAAGCTAGGATTAAACTAGGACTAAACCCAGGACTAAACCAGGAGTAAAACTACAACTAAACCAGGACTAAACCAGGACTAAAACCAGGACTAAAACCAGGACTAAACCCAGGACTAAAACCAGGACTAAACCAGGACTAAAACTAGGACTAAACCCAGGACTAAACCAGGACTAAAACTAGGACTAAACCCAGGACTAAACCAGGGCTAAACCAGGGCTAAACCAGGACTAAACCAGGACTAAACCAGGACTAAACCAGGACTAAACCAGGACTAAACCAGGACTAAACCAGGACTAAAACTTGAACTAAACCAGGACTAAAACCAGGACTAAACCCAGGACTAAAACTAGGGCTAAACCCAGGACTAAACCAGGACTAAACCAGGACTAAACCAGGACTAAACCAGGACTAAACCAGGACTAAACCCAGACTAAACCCAGACTAAACCCAGACTAAACCCAGACTAAACCCAGACTAAACCAGGACTAAACCAGGACTAAACCAGGACTAAACCCAGGACTAAACCCAGGACTAAACCAGGACTAAAACTAGGACTAAACCCAGGACTAAACCCAGGACTAAACCAGGACTAAATCTTGGTCTAAACCCAGGACTAAACCAGGACTAAAACTAGGGCTAAACCCAGGACTAAACCAGGACTAAACCAGGACTAAAACTAGAACTAAACCAGGACTAAACCAGGACTAAAACCAGGACTAAAACTAGGACCAAAACTAGGACCAAACCAGTACTAAACCAAACTAAACTAAAATGTTGAATTAAAACTAGGACTAAACCAGGACTAAAACTAGAACTAAAGCAGGATTAAACTAGGACTAAACCAGGACTAAAGCAGGACTAAAGTGAGGACCTAGAAACACTCAAGTCTAAATCACAGTCAAACAGGACTAAAGCCTTAAACTGGTATCAAACAGGATTAAAGCAGGAAAAGAACAAATAAACCCAGAATCCTTAGAGTCCGCCTCCTGAAGCGTCGATGGTTTTATTGACCGGAGTGTGTCGTCGACAGCTGCAGGTCACAGCCGCTCGACAAATGTTTCCTCTGTTTTTAGTCGTTTAGTTTTTAGGAAATGAGCTCAACACACGTCACAGTTTGGTGCCGGTCGACAGTTTCTCCTGCAATTACCAAATACAACCTGTCGCCGCTGAAACAGGAGCTGCAGGCGCTCGAAAACTATAGCCTAACGTTGAGGGACAATATTTAATAAAAAGAAAGAGAGCTAAAATGTCTTTGAAAATGAGTTTGTTGAGGTTCAAATATTGCATCAAACTGTGAAAGTACAATAGAATTAACCACAAAAGTCCATAATTATCAGTATATACTTATTTAGAAGATTATTATTGATGATAAATGAGATTATCTTTTTCTTCTTCTTTCCCCTTTTCTTTCTTTACTTTACTTGCAGTCCTGGTTTTGTCCTGGTTTAGTCCTGATTTAGACTTAGTTTAGTCTTTGTTTAGTCCTAATTTCGACCTGATTCAGTCCTGGTTTAGGCCTTGTTTAGTCCTATTTTAAAATGATTACTGTGTGTCTTTTGTGTCTTTGATTTTAATGCAACTTTTCCTGTTTATGTAAAGCACTTTGAATTGCCCTGTGTACGAATTGTGCTCTACAAATAAACTTGCCTTGCCTTAGTTTAGTCCTGGTTTACTTCTAGTTTAGACCTATTTTAAACCTTGTTTATCCCTAGTTTAGTCTTTGTTTAGTCCTGGTTTAGTCCTGGTTTAGACCTTGTTTAGTCCTTTGTTTAGTCCTGGTTTAGTCCTGGTTTAGACCTTGTTTAGTCCTTGTTTAGACCTTGTTTAGTCCTTTGTTTAGTCCTGGTTTAGACCTTTTTTAGTACCAGTTAAGACCTTGTTTTGTCCTAGTTTAGACCTTGAATAGTCTTAGTTTACACCCTGTTTAGTCCTAGTTTAGTCCTTGTTCAGTCCTTGTTTAGACCTTGGTTAGTCTTGGTTTGGTCCTTGTTTAGTCTTGGTTTAGACCTTGTTTAGTCCTTGTTTAGTCCTTGTTTAGTCCTGGTTTAGTCCTTGTTTAGTCTTGGTTTAGTCCTTGTTTAGTCCTTTGTTTAGTCCTCGTTTAGTCCTTGTTTAGTCCTTTGTTTAGTCCTGGTTTAGTCCCTGTTTAGTCCCTGTTTAGTCCTTGTTTAGTCCTTGTTTAGTCCTTGTTTAGTCCCTGTTTAGTCCTTGTTTAGTCCATGTTTAGTCCTTGTTTAGTCCTTGTTTAGTCCCTGTTTAGTCCTTGTTTAGTCCTTGTTTAGTCCCTGTTTAGTCCCGGTTTAGTCCTTGTTTAGTCCTTGTTTAGTCCTGGTTTAGTCCTGGTTTAGTCCTTTGTTTAGTCCTGGTTTAGTCACAGTTTAGTCCTGGTTTAGTCCCTGTTTAGTCCTGGTTTAGTCCTGGTTTAGTCCTGGTTTAGTCCTTGTTTAGTCCTGGTTTAGTCCTTTGTTTAGTCCTTGTTTAGTCCCTGTTTAGTCCTTGTTTAGTCCTTGTTTAGTCCTTTGTTTAGTCCTTGTTTAGTCCATTGTTTAGTCCTTGTTTAGTCCTTGTTTAGTCCTTGTTTAGTCCTTTGTTTAGTCCTTGTTTAGTCCTCGTTTAGTCCATTGTTTAGTCCTTGTTTAGTCCTCGTTTAGTCCATTGTTTAGTCCTTGTTTAGTCCCTGTTTAGTCCTTGTTTAGTCCTGGTTTAGTCTTGGTTTAGTCCTTTGTTTAGTCCTTGTTTAGTCCTGGTTTAGACCTTGTTTAGTCCTGGTTTAGTCCTTTGTTTAGTTCTTGTTTAGTCCTGGTTTAGTCTTGGTTTAGTCCTTGTTTAGTCCCTGTTTAGTCCTGGTTTAGTCCTTGTTTAGTCCCGGTTTAGTCCTTGTTTAGTCTTGGTTTAGTCCTGGTTTAGTCTTGGTTTAGTCCTTGTTTAGTCCCTGTTTAGTCCTGGTTTAGTCCTTGTTTAGTCCCTGTTTAGTCCCTGTTTAGTCCTGTTACATAGTGCACCTTTAATACTCAATACACACCACATCGATCAGTGTTTTATTTATGAAGAAAACCCTTTAAGATGTGTAAAAGTCCGACTCCTCTGATTGGTCGGTTGCTCTCGTGGCAGTGGAGGGTCTGGGCCTGAATCCTTTGGGGGACGACACGGGGACGGCGGACGTTCTCTCCAAACTCATCGTTCAAAGTGAGTCCGTTTAACTCCGACGTCTTGAATTCAAACCTTTATTCTTAAACTGAACCGTCGTTTCAGGAGAAGACAAAAACATCCCTCCTCTTTTCTTTCCTTGCGGCTCGATCAAAAGAGAAGTCCTGCCCACAGCTTTGAAGGAAAACGGTAAGACACGTCTGTTCTGCTTCTTTTGTTTGATCTTGTTTTATAAAAGTGAAGTTAAGAGCTATAATTTTAATATAAACGTAGCCTAAAATAGATAAACTAATATGTTGGCTTTTTAAAAATATGCACTGGGCGTTATTTTTCAATGTAGGCATCTTTTATTTATTTTATTTATTTAACTTTGCACAAATACAACAAACAAATAAGACGCTATAAACAAGACGAGGCAAAAAAACTAAGCAAAAAGTCTTATATTAAAGACTGCACCTGAGAAAAAACAATAAATATGAACAATTAAACATTCATTGTAACAGAAAAGATCCATAATGTGTCTTTTTGTGTTCTGTTTGCAGGCGTCCCTTTGGAGACACTGACAGTTTATCAAACGGCCGAACATCCAGATCTGGAGAAAAACCTCAAGAATTATTACAGTGAACAGGTGAAACTATCATGATGTGGTTTATGTGTTCCAGCAGCAAAGACCACAAGATCTACAGTTTTATTTAAAATTTGTGTCTGAAATCGGTACTTTATTGAAACATTTCGCCTAATTTAAAGTTTTAAACGTGTTTTTTGGCCTGAAAACACCCACGTTATGGACATTCGTTTGCACAGTTTGCCTCCATTGTGCCTTAAACTCTTAATATTTGAAGAAGCTCTCTGGGAAAATGGGAAATTTACTCACGGAAACTCTGACAGCTCCATTAGTGTCAAAGTTTTTATGTTAAAGTCTTTTATTAAAGCAGAACTAAGTCATTTCAGTGACAGAGCTCCCCCTGCTGGTCTATTGTGGAATTACACCGTAAGTGAAAAGACGCAAATGTTTTTTCTTTTTTCAATCGCACACAAAAACACTTCACGTTGCCAAATATTTAAAAGAGCCAGTGTTTCTCGAGAGTTTGGGTCGATGTCGGCAAATATCGCTGCTGGTTTTCCGTGCAGAGACAGCAGGGGGCGACGACGAGCTTCAAACGCCCCAAAAATACATTTACAACCACCACACGGACTTAATGAAGTAAAAAATGTTACTTAGTTCTGCTTTAATATTACTCTTACTCTTTATTCTCTTAATATTAGAAGAAGCTTTCAAAAAGTTTGTGGGAAAATGGGAAATTTACTGACGGAAACTCTGACAGCTCCATTAGCGTCAAAGTTTTCAAGTTAAAGTCTTTTATTAAAGCAGAACTAAGGAATTTCAGTGACAGAGCTCCCCCTGCTGGTCTATTCTGGAATTACACCATAAGTCTTTTTTCAATCACATACAAAAACATTTCACGTTGCCAAATATTTAAAAGAGCCAGTGTTTCTCAGCAAAGATGTCTTTGGGTCGATGTCGGTAAATGTTGAGACAGCAGGGGGCGACGACGAGCTCAAACGCCCCAAAAATACATTTACAACCACCACACGGACTTAATGAAGTAAAAATGTTACTTAGTTCTGCTTTAATATTACTCTTACTCTTTATTCTCTTAATATTAGAAGAAGCTTTCAAACAGTTTGTGGGAGAATGGGAAATTTATTTACGGAAACTCTGGCTGTTGAGCTGTTAGTGTCACAGTTTTTAAGTTAGTCTTTTATTAAAGCAGAACTTCGTTGACAGAGCTCCCCCTGCAGCTCACTTGTGGAAATACGCTGTAAGTGAAAAGACGTACACGTTTTTTTCTTCTTTTTTATTGAAACAAGGAAGTACAGTCACAAACAAATACATTTCACGTTGCAAAATATCTAAAAAGAGAGCGTTTCACAGGAGAGTCGTCTTCAGGTCGTTGTTGCAGATGTTTTTTCGTTCAGAGACAGCAGGGGGCGACGACGAGCTTCAAACGCCCCGAAAATACATTTATAACCACCACACGGACTCACAAAGAATTTAATGAGGTCAAAATGTTGCTTAGTACTGCTTTAAGTCATCGTCTTAGATCATTATTACAATTTAAAATGTCCCAAATAAAACACTGATCTACGAGTGTCATAGATAATAACAACTGATTATAAACATGGCTTTCTCTGTAAATATTAAACATGTTTCCCTGAAGTGCTGATTATTAAAGTGATAGTTGTGTTTGTGTCCAGGGCGTCCCGGCGAGTGTGGCCTTCTTCAGTCCGTCGGGGGTGAAGTTCTGTCTGGAGCTGGTGCGGAGGTTGTCAGGAGAGCGGCTCGCCACAATCAGAGTACGATTCACTCTCAGCGTTTAAAAAGAATTCAGCAGATTTAAGGCCACACACTACAGACAAAACTCTTTTTTTTTCCCTTAAATTTTTTTTTTTTTTTTTTTTTTGTTTTGTTTTTGTTTTGGTCAGTTTGCTCTCTCAACATATATTTCTCTCCTTTTCTCTTTTCTTTCTTTCTCTCTCTTTCTCTCTCTCTTTTCTTTCCCTCTCATGTTCTTCCCTTCGGAGGAGACACATAAATGACAGCACAAGTGCGCTCTTCATTGAAATTATAAACTTTGAAAATCCTTCATGTTCAAATGTTGACGACTTTTTAAATTCTGTTACATCTAATATCTTGAATGTTCTGGACACCACTGCTCCTATGAAGGTTAAAATGGTTAAAAATAAGCAGAAAGCGCCATGGAGGAATAATGAGACAGTCAGGGCACAGAAAGTGCGCGAGAGCTGGCGAAAATGGCGCAGAGTCAAAGCTCCAGATTCATAAAGAGATTTATAGAGAAAAGTTGTACATGTACAACCTCATTTTATGTAAAACAAGGGAAGGATTTTTTTCTGAAATAATTGGAAATTGCAGTAATAACTCGCGTGCTCTGTTTGCAACAGTAAACAGACTAACAAACCCTCCATTTCTGCTGCCGTTAGAACTAATTTCCACAGCTAAGTGCAATGAGTTTGCAGTATTCTTTAATGACAAGGTTCAGGGCATTAAAAATGCCATAAATTCCACAGTGCAAATAATAACTTTAAAACCACCTACACATTTAGAGCTGACTCAGTTTGCACCTGTAACTGACAAAACTGTCCAAGAGATCATCACCAGTCTGAGTTCTTCTACATGCTGCCTCGATGTGTTACCCACCAGATTTCTAAAGTCTGTTCTGAGCACTTTGTTAACACCACTCACTCACAGTTAACATGTCGCTTCAATCTGGAACATTCCCAAGGGCCTTGAAAACGGCGGTCATTAAGCCTCTCCTAAAGTAGAGCAGTCTTGATGCCTCAGTACTGAAAAATTATCGGCCCATCTCAAATCTGCCATTTTTAGGCAAAGTCCTCGAAAAGGTTGTTTACCAACAGCTTACTGACTTCCTCTTAATAAACAACTCATTTGATGTTTTCCAGTCAGGTTTTAGACCTCATCACAGCACTGAGACTGCTCTTATCAAGGTGACAAATGACATCCGCCTGAACACTGGCGGGCAAAGCCTCAGTCTTAATTCTGTTAGATCTGAGCGCTGCTTTTGACACTGTCCATCATGGGATCCTCCTACAGAGACTAGAGGACTGGGAGGGCCTGGAACCGCCCTAAATTGGTTGAAGTCTACCTTGAGGACAGAGAGTACTTTGTTGAGATTGGTAACTGTGTCTCAGACCACGTGAGCTTGACCTGTGGGGTGCACCTGGGTCAATCCTGGGACCCCCTTCTGTTCAACCTCTATATGCTGCCCTTAGGTCAGTTAATACTCAGCACAAATGTGTCTTATCACAACCTACATGAGCGACACTCAGATCTATGTCTCACTGACGGCAGGTGAATATGGACCAGTGGATTCACTCTGTCACTGCATCCAACAGATCAGCTTGTGGATGCAAAACAATTTTCTTCAGCTAAACTCAGACAAGACTGAAATCATCGTCTTTGGGCCGCAGAAACAGAGAGAAAGTGTCAGCAGTCACCTCCAGTCTCTCGCTCTGAAACCGACAAATCAAGTTAGAAATCTGGGGATAATAATGGACTCAGACCTGAACTTTAACAGCCACATCAAATCAATAACATCAACAGCCTTTTACCACCTAAAAAACATTGCCAAAATTAAAGGTATAGTGTCTAAACCAGACTTGGAGAGACTTATCCATGCATTTGTCTCCAGTAGGTGAGACTTCTGCATCGGCCTGTGCACTGGCCTCTCCAAGCGAGCTGTAAAACAGCTGCAGTACATCAGAATGCTGCTGCTCGGGTCTGACTAGAACCAGGAAATGCGATCACATTAGTCTGTGCTCTGGTCTCTGCACTGGCTTCCTGTGGCTCAGAGAATTGACTTTAAAGCAGCTCTGCTTGTGTTCAAGTCTCTCCAAAGTACATCTCTGACATGTTAGTGCCATATGAACCATCTCGCTCTCTGAGGACCTCAGGGACCGGCCTCCTGCAGGTGCCTAGAGTCAGGACTAAACATGGGGAATCAGCATTTCAGTTTTTTGCAGCTAAAATCTGGAACAGTCTCCCTGAAGATGTGAGACAGGCCTCCACTCTGGCAATGTTTAAATCCAGGCTAAAAACAGTTCTGTTTAGATGTGCAAACGACTGAAAGATCTATCTGCACTGTTCTCTTTTAAAGCACTTTATTTTAAAATGATTTTAAAATGATTCTGTGTGTCTTTTTGTGTTTTGTGATTTTAATGCAACTTTTCCTGTTTATGTAAAGCACTTTGAATTGCCCTGTGTACGAATTGTGCTCTACAAATAAACTTGCCTTGCCTTGCCTTCCTCTCTCTTTTCTCTCTTTTTTCTCTTTTTATCCTCTAATTTCTTCTCTCTTTCTCTCCTTTCCTTTCTCTCTTTTTGTCTGTCCCTCCCTCTCTTTTTTCTTTCTTTCTCTTTTTCTCCCTCCCTCTCTTTCTCCCTTTTTTCTTCTTTTCTTTCTCTCTCCTTTCTATCTTATCTTTGTTTTTTCTCTTTTTTCTCTCTTTTATCTCTTGTTCTCTTTCCGTTTCTCTTTTTCTTCTTTCTCTCTTTTCTCTTGCTCTTTTTCTCTATTTTCTCCCTTTTTTATCTGTATTTTCTCTTTCTCTCTTTTCTCTCTTATCTTTCCTTTTTCTCTTTAGCTCTTTTTCTCTCTTTTCTCACTTTTTTCTCTCTCGTTCTCTCCTTTTTCACTTTTGCTTCTTTCTCTTTTCTCCTCTTTTTTCTCTCTCTCTCTGGTGGTGTCAATAATCGTGACGTTTCTTCTCTTAGTCATCGTATTTCACTCTTATTTGCAGATTTGTGTCAGCCGTACGTTCACTTTTGTTCGACTTTTGAGCTGACCGGCTGTGAGGAGGGACGGGACGAGGGGAAAACAAAACATCTATCTAATTTGAAGTCCTTTTTGTTTGTTTTAGTTCGCTGCGATCGGCCCGACGACAGAAGAGGCGATGAGAGCCGAAGGACTCACTGTGAGCGCCGTGGCCCTGAAACCTACGGCAGAACAGCTCAGTGCAGCCATCCACAATGCACTGCAATGACCACAATGCACTGCAGCGACCACAATGCACTGCAGCGACCACAATGCACTGCAGCGACCAATAGACCCTTTAAAAGTCTGAAAACAAAAACGATGTAAATTCAGAACGGAGGCAAAAGTGAAGTGGAACATGATGTGATTTCACTGAGAAACTGGGATTAACCTCAGAATATCACAAAATATAAAACATGTAGATCAGGCATGTCCAAACTCAGGCCCGGGGGCCAAATGCGGCCCTCAGACCAATTTTTCTTGGCCCTTAGTCTTCCTGGTGAACTGGCCCACATTGTCCTGATAAGTACTATTTACAGCACATTTCAGATTTTCTACAATTCCAACCTAAATAACTAACATTTTGGTGCAGCACAGACCTGATATTAAGGCACTGAGACTGAATGTAGATGTGGTGGAGCTTAAAACATCAGATAAATGCAGCTTTTTTAACGTTTCACGATTAATTTGTGGCCCTCCACTTGGTCTATATTTCAATATGTGGCCCTCGATGGAAAAAGTTTGGACACCCCTGATGTAGATGATTTAGTGTCAGTAAAAGCCTCAGACACATGTGAGTGACATCAGAGCTGCTTTAAACACATTTATTATTGTATTTTACATCATGTTTGAGGAAATTATGATCAACTCTTTGCATTTTTGATAAAGAACAATCCAGATTTATGGGTTTTACTGGAAAAATACTCACAGAAATGTTGAGCTCACAATCATTTTTCATTTTATCTAGAGACATATTAGATACTATTCCATAAATTAGATTATTTTGAAGCTAAAATACAAATTTAAAGCTATTTTGTCCATCGTTTGTTACAGGAAAAGCAAACTCACTGACCTTTCTACTCTGGAAATTCAAATGTGTTGCTTTTTTCCAACACAAACACTTAAAACAGTAGAATTTAGATCTAATGTGAGAGAATCATTCAAACATTTACAGTCGACTTCATTTTGTCTCCGTTCTGGAATTTTAATGACGTCACATTTTAAAGGGTCTGTACTTTCGCTGCTGTTACTTTCAAACACGTCCGACGAGGTTTAAATGTGCTTTATTTTTATATAAGTTATTGCGTTGAATGTGCACATATTGTTTGCAGAGAATTATTTAAGAGTATTTGTCTCTAGTGCGTTACAACAAAAACTATTTTAAACAAGTTAAATGTTATAAATGTACTTATGTTGTAAATAAAACATCAAGTGGCACCAATAAGTGGCACCTTTGCTCTGGAACGTCTTGATGCAGTTTTTTGGTAACACTTTATAATATCTGCAACTTAATTCACAATGAACAAATAGTTTAAGAATGTTTCAGGCTCAGTAACTCCTTAATTAAGGAGTTAAGCTTGAATCATTCTTAATAAACTGTAAACTTCATTATTAAATTAAGTCATTGCTATATATCTGCACATATTATATCATTCGTGCGTTAAACTTTTTGTGATGATCAAGTAAACACAGAACGGTCTCTTCGTTCTTTGAAAAAAAAATCACAAACAAATATTGGCTGAAATGAAAATATATTGATGAAACCGTCCTTGCATTTGTTGATGTAATCCCTCATTCGTCCAGGTTTGGTCCATCGTAGAAACCGTCCTTGAAGTCATCGATATTGACGTTGATAAATTTGCCATCTCCTCATTTTAACCAGTCATAGGTAAAAAAAAAATTAAAAAAGGCTCTACCTGATGAAACGTAAAAGACAGAATTGGTTGATGTTAAAGTCTTTACATCAGTCACATGTATCTCTCACTTTCATAAAACAGTCCCAGCATCATAAATATTCACCTCCATGAGTTTAGAAGCACTTTTCAAGAGTCTCTGAGCCCGGAGTGTCACAGACTGTCACAGGTAAAGCTAACAAACATTAGCATGCTAACAGTGCACTTCCTGCTTCTAGTTGGACGAAACGCTCTTTAAACAGATGCAGAGTAAAAGCTGTGGTCTCATTTTCACCTGAATACATGCTTTTACAACATGTCTGTGCTGGAGCAACACAGATTTGACATTACATTACTGTCACATGCAAAAAATTGGGAACATGTTCTGTTTTTCCCGTTTCACAACAGTAAAAGTCAGGTACAGCCCCTTTAAGTTTTTTGTTTTTTTGTTTGTTTTTATCCATGACGGGTTAAAATGTGGAGATGGCAGATTTATCAGCGTTAATATCGATATCAAAGGCTTCAAGGACGGTTTCATCAATATATTTTAATATCAGCCATTATTTATTAAGGATTTTTTTTTTTTCAAAGAATAAAGACACCGTTCTGTGTTTACTTGATCATCAGGAAAAGTTCAACATACTAATTATATAATATGTGCAGACCTGCAGATCTTGGAGACGCTCAGGTTGTTGCTGCTCCAGGACTCCAGTCGGTCTAATTTTGGGAGTAATGTCAAAAGAAATACTCTGTGGCTGTTACCAAGTTGTAATTTTACCTAAACTAAGCTAAACCTAAACCTAAACCTTAACTAAACAAAATAAATGTATGGTCTTAATATTGGTCATCGGCCACAACAGACAAATATCAGATATCTGTATCTGACTGTACGGTCGACTAAAGACCCGCCTTATCGATGGATTGATCGACTGAAGGGGAATGTGGCAAAACTATGAAGTATCTCTCTGTCTCTGACCCAAACAGCACCAAAAACACATCTGCACTGGAGTTCATGCAAAAACTAATCATTTATGCAGAAAAGTATCAGGAAACAGTGCATTTATATGATAGATATGGATTAAACTCATGATTCACTCCAAAACCTTTAACTAACTCACTCCAAATCTTCACCTTTTCACTGTTTTTGTCGCATAAATACTTTGAATTGAAATAAAATAATTAGTCAACTAATAAAAATGTCGGTCGACTGATTAATCGACCAAACAATTAAAAGACTAAAGCTCTAATCGGATTAAAAAAAAAAAATCCATATCAAACCATCCCTGGGCTAAAATACAATGCAATCTTGAGTTGAAACTTACAAAATGACAGCGACTCACAGCTTTCTTTGGCGACGCTTCCATTTTGAAGTTTGTTCGGGTGAAACCAGGTGCCATTTGTTTGACTTAAAGCCAAAGAACATTAACAATCCATTCAAAGCCGCGTTTCACACTTTTACACAATGTGCCGACAGTAAACACAGTAAAGACACACAGAGCTCCACTTTTCTCACTCGGGCGTTTGGAAAGACCTTCAAAATGACACCTGTGAGTGGGCGGAGTCACACCTGTGAGTGGGAGGAGCCCGTGTTTCTCTATAAACTCTATTCGCTTTCACAGACGTCACTTTTCAAAGAGAAAGCGTGAAGCCAAAGCCACGATGCTGACTTTTATCCAGCGGAGCCGCCGTCACTGCCTGTTTGTGGCGTGTTTGATGTTGTGGACCAGCATTAGTTCAGATGCAGAGAGACTTTTCCACCAGAGGGACCACTCGGACCTGCAGAGTGTGCACCAGCACCGGGCCCCGCCGATCACCGACACGCTCACAGCAGAGGTGAGGAACTGGAGAAAAGTGTGAAAAACTGGCTTATTTTACAGTAACAGTACGTAACTTTGTTGGAGGAAGCATGTCAGCTGCTTTATAACATTGAAATAGACAGTCAAAGGGAAAATATTATGCTATAGTGCAGTGGTTCCCAACCTTTTTTGTCTCTCGTACCCAATAAGCTTTATTTTACACCCCTTAACTTGAGTTTCGGGCAAATAAATGGGTTTACTAGTCGAATATAGTCAATTATTATTGTTAGATTTTTGTTTTAATTATATGTATGATCCAAGATACTCCAAAAAGATGCTAAATTTACAACTAATGACACCTTTTTATTCAGATAAAAGTACATTTCATCTTCATTTAAAACCTGAAACCATTCCAAGTGCCCCCTGGTTATTCCTCATGTACCCCTTGGGGTCCCCGTACCCCTGGTTGGGAAACACTGCTATAGTGAGTTTTTATTTTATTTTAACCCTGTTCTAACGTTGTTCCGGCATCAAAAACACACCTGGACATGACCTCTGTGTCCCTTTATTTGGATTTTTCAACAAATTTTCATTTTTTTTCTCAGACACCTGATTCAAAACTATAATTTATATTTACAACAGATATTAAAGGGAACGTATGATGCTACAGTGACAGTGACTTGAGCTTTAACCCTTTTCTAACAATGTTCTTCATCAAAAACACACCTAAAGTTGCATTTCGCTTCATTCACACCAGTTTGAACAATGTTGGTTTGAAAATCCTCTCAAAAACACTTCCTGCAGAACTCCCTCGATCAATGACGTTTTTCCAATTTGTTAAACATCACTTATCTAAGAATCCTCTGTGGTTTTAAGTCCTTGAATCAGCCCCAGACATTTCTGCTCAAAATTTCCATGGAAACAAGCAGCAGGCGGCTCCTCCAGGACAAGTACGCGTCAGGTTTATGGAAAGGCAGCTGTTCACAGTAAAAACACGAATTGTTATAAGTTGTTCAGTGCAAAAACAACCAAAAACATGCTTTTGTTTTAGTCTGTTTTGTCTGAAAGTTACAGACTGGAGCTGATTTGGTTTAGATCAAGTCCTGCCAAATCTTTCCTTTAAATATGCACTTTGTAACTTTTCTGGTGAGAGGTTCCTGTTGCTTTGTCTGGAATGTTCCACAGCATAGCTTTACCTTCATGGAGACGAGCAGGTGACGCCACGTGATCATTTCATGAGTCAGATCTGTGAAAAGGAAGAATACATGGTGTTTTTGTGCAATAAAAACGCTAAAACTTGAATTAATGTAAGAGAACTCAATGTCACTGTTGATGTAATCGATCATCAGTTTTTATCTAATTAAAAAAGACAAATGTACAGTATTTTATTCTTACTGTGATGCTAATTTTTAGTTTCTTATTTTTTAAACTCCATTTCTGATGTTGGTCGGCTTCATGTCTTCAAATAAAATTCCCCGTGTGGAAGAATAAAACTAACTCTGATTCATCCCGGAGTGATCTATGGCAGAAAAAGTTTCAAAGATAGTCATCTGAACAAAGTTTTTTTTTAAATCCCAAAGTCATTTACATAATGCACCTTTAAAAACATTAAATATCAAGGCTTTAATATAGAAAATGTGGCCTTTAACAATTCAATACTTTACATTCATAGATTTCTAAATGAGAGTAGAAAATATTCCAGTCCCGTGTGACACAAGAAAAAATACTGTTTGAGTCCAACATTTTGTGCAACAAGTGAAACTGTTTTGTAACTTATTATTATTTGTTATTTCCAGTTACTGAGTTTCAGACACAACTTTCTATTGGCCGTTGATATTTAATTCATTTATTTAATCGTTTGTGAATTTTGATCACTGACAATGGCAATAAACCGATTCTGATTCTGATTCTGATGAGGCAACTAAACTGAATATTGTTAAAATGCTGATTTTTCTTTCTTCTTTTTTCAAAATCTATAACATACGACAAAAAACACAAAAAACAGAACAACACCATGAGCACAGGACGTCAAAGTAAGACACTACAGGCAAGACTTTTTATAGTCAGTTTGCTCTTTCAACGTATCGACTTAGAAACAACAAACGAGTCCAATCTGCTCCTGAAGATGTTTGATTCTTCCATTGAATCCACTTCATCCATCGATTTCTCTGGGACATTGTAACTTCAAAGGCCGTTTTCTTAGAATGCATTTTTCTCCCACAAAGACAACTTTTACCGATTTAAGACCAAAGATAAAGACTTCAGGCTGGTGCTAACGAATGCTTCTTCACTGGATTCAGTCTCTTGTGACCAAAGCCCTGTTTTTCTGTTTCTTCTTCACTTCAGACACTTTTAGTCATGTTTTATTTGCGATGTGAACGGTCTCTCCAAAAAGATCTGATTTGGGAAAAAACTCTGAATCGAACGTCAAGACCTGCAGACTAACCATAGCCATTATCATTTTATTCCTGAAGTTGTCATGGGCGCCGCCATCTTGTTTCCGTTGTAGTTCACACGGAGCAGACGAGCTCAACAGAAAATAAGTTCTACACGGACTAAAAAGACGTTTTCAGGCCTCAGGAAATCGATGCAGTGTGACTTCTTTTTGCTCGTGTTCATTAGACATTTTAGACAAATCAATCTACTTTATATAATGTTTTAGCAAGAAACTTTTCCCATCGAACACCATTAGCGTCAAACCCGAAGTCCCTTTACTACAAGAGCGCGATCATAGACATAAAAAGAGGCAAAAGTGGGCAGAATAAGCTGAATAGAATCAGTAAAAACCAACAAAACTGATGGACACGTGTCGAAATAATCCATTGAAATGATGATGTTTCCTGTGTTCCTCAGCTGTTCCTGTCCAGATACGGGTTCCTGAGGCCCGTGAACTGGGACGACCTCCTCACGGACGAACCAGAGGAGCCAGACTTTTCGTTTCTGGACCTGCTCGAGTTCAGCTTCGAGGAGGGCTCCGCTTGGCCTCACTCTCGAGACGCCGACGAGCAGAACGACCAAAACAACCCACAGTTCGTCAGCGCGCTCAGAGACTTCCAGAAGCTGTCCGGGCTTCCTGTGACCGGCGTTTTGGACGAAGCGACGAAAGGAGCCATGAACCAACCCAGATGCGGAGTACCCGACGTAGAAGCAGAGATCGCAACGGATACAGACAATCTAGAGCCCAAGAATTCAGATTTGGACATTTTTAAAGATGAAAATTTCGAAAACGGTGCAAGTAACTCGTCCGAGATCGTAAACCAAAGTAAATCCAACGTAGAAAATTCAGATATTGAAAGTTTTAGACGTGAAAATTTGAGAATCGGTTCAAGCAATTCTTCAGAACGTGATTTACAAACTTTGAACGAAACAAATTTCAATTCCAACGAAGAAACCCACCCAAAATTTACGGACATTTTTTACCCGATCGTAAACCAGACTTCCGTAGAAAGTAGCACTGGCAAAACGGTGGTTGAAACTTCTGATATTGAAAATTTTGTTAATAATTTTGAGGTCACTGCAAGCAGCTCTTCCATAGATGACTTTTCCAAACAAACAAACTCGACTTCCAACAATTTTGACCCAACTGCAACCAATAAATTTTCAAATAATAGTTCCGGGAAAATGGCAGAACATTTTGGAGTTGAAAATATGAAGATTCTTAACATCAGTGAAAGAAATTCTTCAGAAAATCATGACACAAATAACATTTTCAATAAAGAAACAAAGTCAAAAATGACGAGCAATTTGGACCCAGTTGCAAACCGTACTTTATTCGATAGTAGAACTGACAAAATGGGGAATGAAACGTTGGATATTTCAAATTTTGAGAATAATTCTGAGATCGACGCAAGCAGCTCTGCCAAAGACGACAGCTCAAATTATTTTGATAAGTTTTCCAAGGAAACAAACTCAAACTTTGCCAACAATTTTGACCCAAACCATACATTCTCAGATAATATTGGAAAAATGGCCAGTATTGAATATTCAAATTTCAACAGCCATTTAGACCCAAATGTGAATGATTCAACGTTTAGACGATCTACGGAAAATTATACTTTGGACAATTTTATCTTTGAGAATGAAACAGATTATAATAATTCTTACAATGAAGCAAACTCTGTGCTTGATTTTAATTATCTCGATTTAAATTTGACAGAAAACCCATTTGCTAATAATCATACAAACGATGGTCTTGAAATTAAGGAGAATTCTGCCACTGCCAATTTAAATTTCAATAACTTTTCAAATTTCACCAACATTTTTGAGCCAATGTCCAACAAAAATGCTATTGACGATAAAAAACCAAGCAGCAAGAATTTCTACAACAAAATGCCAAATTTTAGCAACTTTTTCAATGAAACAAATTCAAACTCTACCAACGATTTTATGGACAATACGCACCAAAACATCACAGATAAACTTGACACAGAAATTAAGTTTTTTAATGAAACAATTGTCAATTCAACCACAACATTTGATCACTTTTCCAACGACACAACAATAGAAATTATGCACCAAAATAGTTCACATAAAATAACCATTGAAACTAAGGGAAATTCTATTGTTGGTAATTTACATTTAAATTTGTTTTCAAATGAAACAAGTTCAAATTCTAGCATAAATTTTGACCCAATTTCAAATGACACTAATGTAGAAAATGTGTATCAAAATGTTACCGATAAAATAATTGAAACTAAAAATTTAACTGTTGATTATTTCCTTTTTCAAAACTTTTCCAATGAAACAAATCAAAATTCTACTACCAATTTTGACCCAATTGCCAATCTCACTACCAATACAAACCACCAAAATGTGAACTATAAACCTTTTGAAACCAGTAAAATCGGTATTGAAACGAAGAAAAATTCTGCCATTGACTCTTCAAATTTTCAAAACTTGCCCAGTGAAACAAACTTTAATTCTAGTTCCAGTTTTGACTCAAGTGATGATCGAACGATAGAAATTACGCGCCAATCTACAACAGATAAAGTAACCATTGAAACTAAAGGAAATTCTATTGTAGGTAATCTTAATTTTATGAACTATTCCAAGGAAAAAAATTCTAATTCTATCACCAATTTTGACCCAGTTTCTAATAACTCTAATGTAGAAAATATGCTCCAAAATAGTACAGGTAAAATAGCTATTGAAAATACAAATTCAACAGTGAAGAATTTATTTAATTTGGGAATTTTTTCCAATGAAATTAACCAAAATTCTACCACCAATATTTACCCAACTGCCGGTCTCACTACCAATGCAAACCAGCATCAAAATATGGATGACAAATCTTTTGAAACCAGTCAAATTGACATTGGGACAAAGAAAAATTCTGCCATCGACTCTTCAAATTTTCAAAACTTGTTAAATGAAACAAACTTTAATTCTAGTGCCAATTTTGAGCAAGTTTCTAATAACACTAATGCAGAAACTATGCATCAAAATGTTACAGAGAAAAGAGCCTTTGAAGCAAGAAATTCAACTGTTGATTATTTCCATTTTCAAAACTTTTCCAGTGAAACAAATCAAAATTCTACAACCAATTTTGACCCAATTGCCAATCTCACTACCGATACAAACCAGCACCAAAATATGGACGACAAATCTTTTGAAACCAGTCCGATCGGCATTGAAACAGAGAAAAATTCTGCCATTGACTCTTCACATTTTCAAAACTTGTCCAATGAAACAAACTCAATTTCTAATAACACGAATGCAGAAAACATGCATCAAAATGTTACCGATAAAAGAGAGATCAATTCAACTGTTGATTATTTCCATTTTCAAAACATTACAACCAACTTTGACCCAATTTCCAATACCAGCCAGCCCCAAAACATGCACAAAACCACCATCGAAATCACAGAAATGGGCCAAAACGATGAAGTTGGTGGAAGGAAGCGGCACCTTGCGACTCTGGCCTCCAAACGCAGACGCAGCCGGCGGGACACGGGCGGCGGCTTCGTGGCGTTTTCGAAGCCGGTGCTGCGGTGGCGTCTGATCGGCGAAGGCTACAGCAGCCAGCTCTCCGTGGACGAGCAGCGCTACGTCCTGAGGCTCGCCTTCAGGAGGTGGAGCGAGGTCTGCCCCCTGGAGTTCATCGAGGACACCGCATCACCGCTGGAGGAGGTGGACATCCGGCTCGGATTTGGGACGGGTGAGAAAACGGCAAAATGATATTGACATTGAAGTTGGACTGTGTAATGTTTCTGGTGGAGGGTTCGCTACCTTCTTGTCCTCATTTATAGACCCTTTAAAAGTCTGTAAATAAAAACATTGTAAATTCAGAACGGAGGCAAAAGTGAAGTGGAACATGATGTGATTTCACTGAGAAACTGGGATTAACCTCAGAATATCACAAAATATGACAAATGTAGATGATTTAGTGTCAGTAAAAGCCTCAGACACATGTGAGTGACATCAGAGCTGCTTTAAACACATTTATTATTGGATTTTACATCATGTTTGAGGAAATTATGATCAACTCTTTGCATTTTTGATGAAGGAACAATCCAGATTTATGGGTTTTACTGGAAAATACTCACAGAAATGTTGAGCCCACAATCATTTTTCATTTTATTTAGAGATATATTAGATACTGTTCCATAAATTAGATTCTTTTGAAACAAAAATACAATTTTTTAAGGCTAGAAAATTGTATTTTGTCCATGGTTTGTTATAGAAAAGCAAACTCACTGACCTTTCTACTCTGGGAATTCAAATGCGTTGTCTTTTGTTTTTTTTTTTTACCAACACAAAGACTTAAAACCATTACAGTTTCAAACTAATGTGAGCTAATTGTTGAAAAATTTACAGACAACTTAATTTTGCCATTTAACCATCTCCAGCCGGCGACCTTACACCAAAACGTTACAGCGCACCTTTAAAGTCTATGTGACAGAGTTAGACCTCACAGTTCACTAAAATGTAGTGAAGACGATTATATTTAAGATTTTTTGTCCCCAGTTTGACTATTTTCATAATGTTTATAATGTTACTTCCTGGTTGGTCATGGCATAGAGGTGATTCTACAACTGTTACCATAGCAACCATTTTGAAAAGACGGGCCAAAATCCATATAAATTACACAATAGTTATGATTTGACAAATTATAATACCTGATAACACCTTTATTTTGTTGAATGACGGTTTAAACTGTCACAAAAATGTTTCAGCTGAGCATTAACTGTTAAGCGTTAATTTGTTTACAACTGTATGACATCACAGAGAGATTCCATTTTAGAACTCAGCACTACTTCCTGTCAATTTAAACATTTATTTTTCAAAATTTCTTCACAAACTTCCACTTCACTAATGTAAAACTATGATCGATATTTACCACAGGTGCCCTCCCACCAAACTGAGTCAGAATTACAGAAAAATGAGCCCCTTTAAGTCCTGTATGTCCCTAATGATGTGTGGAGTGTTTCATGTGGCGTTCACAGTGAGTTGCTGTCGGTTCCAGGTCGACACTTGGGCTGTAAGCAGAGGTTTGACGGCACGGGCAGAGAGTTCGCTCACGCCTGGTTTTTAGGAGACATTCACTTCGACGACGACGAGCACTTCACGGGACCCAGCGCCGGGAAAGGCATCAGTCTGCTCAAGGTGACGACACTCTGCACACCAGGGCTGCAGTCGACTGAAGGCATTCTAAAGACATGCCCCATCGACCGATCAGTCGACTAAAAGGGGATGAGGCAAAAATACATCAAAACTATGAAATATGTCAATGTATCTGACCCAAAATGCACCCAAAAGACCACAACTGCACAGGAACTCAACTATTTACACAGAAAAGTGCAACAAAACTGTGTATTTATGCAGTCATGGCTTAAAGGCTTCACACCCTTGAAATTTTTCTACAAATTAGTAGTATAGTATAGTAATAGTAATAGTATTTCTCCCCAAAAAGTATTGCAATTCCAAATTTTTTGCTTTACACATGTGCATTTCCTTTGTGTGCACCGGAACAACACAAAAAAATTTAAAAAAATTGAAAAAAACCACAACAAATTTTACATAATTTCACACAAAACTTCAAAAAGGAGCCGGACAAAATGATTGGAACCCTTTCAAAATTGTGGATAAATGACTTTGATTAAGCACATGATACTCGTTTAAACCCAGCTGGAGCAAGTGACAGGTGTGGGCAATATAAAAATCACACCTGAAAGCAGGTCTTTTTGGGGAGATACACTACATTTTATTGGAAAAACATCAGGGGTGCCAACACTTTGAGCCATGACTGTATGTTAGAGTTCAAAATCTTCACTAAACTCATATCTTCAAGTTTTTACCATATAATCCTTTTAATCTAAACAAAATAATGAGTCGACTAATGAAAGTGTTGGTCGACTAAGACACTATTGACCGATTAATCAACTAAACAACTAAAAGATTACCGCTCTACTGCATACGGACCGTGTTTAGACCTGGAGACATCCGAGTATTTGATATAGAACCTTCTTTGCCGTGCTCCAGGTGGCGGTGCACGAGATCGGGCATGTTCTGGGCCTCCCTCACATCCACAGACCCGGCTCCATCATGCAGCCCAGCTATCTGCCTCACGAGTCCACCTTTGAGATGGACTGGATGGACCGCAAAGCCATCCAGAACCTCTACGGTGAGAGCGTGTTAAAGGGTTTAACGGGCCTGTGCCTGATTTTAATTGACTCGAGTTAAAGTAAATTCGCTTTACATCATGCGTTGTTTGGTGGAAGCAGCTAAATAAGAACATTTTTGGGTCTGTAATATATAAATCTGTACACATTATAAACACATTTTGCTTGGAAAGAACTATACAGAAGCTTTTGTCAGGGTCACCTCTTTTTGTCCAATCAGGCTCATTGTTCGCTACGAAAAATGTCTTGACTAAACCCAGACACTTCTTCTGTCACGATGCAGTTTCAAAAGTGCCAAAAAAGCTAATTGTCAGCAAAGTTAGAGAAACTATTGACCTTATTCGTGAAGTTTCTGTGGGCGCCGCCATCTTTTTTCCGTTGTAGTTTACATGGGGCACAGCTCAACAGAAAATAAGTTCTACACCGACTACAAAGCCGTTTTCAGGAAATCGGAATTGCTGACTTGTTGTTGCACGTGTACATTAAACATTTTACACAAATGAATCTACGTTATATAATATTTTAGCGGCGAGACTTTTCCCTCGTTCGCCATTTGCGTGAGTGGAGATCTTGTCAAATTGGAAGTGCCTTTACTGGCTTTTAACACCGCGTGAGTTGTGTTAGGTATCTAAATTTATTCTATGTATTTATTTATTTTCAATTTTATGGTTTTATGAGTGCTTGGTATGGTATGCTTGGATTTGATTTTACTGGTTTTACAAGCCGTAAAATCGATTGAGTTGTTACATACTTTTGTTTTGCAGTTTTATGTTTGTGTCTGTGCAGCACTTTGGAAACAGTTCTGTTTATAAAATGTGCTGTACAAATAAAGTGGATATGGATTTACAAGAGTGCGGATCTGTGGTAAAAAGAGGCAAAAGTGGGCGGGGCAGAATAAGGTGAATATGGGAACAACTGCATAACACTATCCAAGACATTTTTTCCGAGTCATGGTGCAATATCGAGTGAAAGGAAGGACTAAGTGGGCGGAGCTAACGGTTCAAACTAAAACATCCTTCTGTCTCATGGTTCAAAATCAAGTACAGGCCCTTTAAACTCTATGACAAGTTTGACAACACATTTCACTAAAACGTAGTGAACATGATTAGATTTATGATTTTACTAAACAGTTTTTACAGTTTTCGTTTAAAAATTGAACTTCCTGGTTGAACATGAGCACAAATATGACATAGAGACATAATTCTACAACTGTTACCTAGCAACCATTTTGAAAACAAGAGCCAAAATCCATAAAAATGACAAAATATTTCTGATTTGACAACTACTTGAAAACAACTTTATTTTGTTGAATGACCGTTTAAACTATCAAAAAAGTTGGTCAGTCGTCTGTAAATTGTCGCTTTTTGATGACATCACAAATTCCGTTTTAGAACTCAGCTCTACTTCCTGTCATTTTAAACTTTTCTTTTTCAAAATTTCTTCACAAACTGCAACTTCACAGATGTAAAACTATGATAAATATTTACCACAGCTGCCCTCCAACTAAACTAAATCAGAATTAGAACATTTTGTGAACCTGTCATCTGGACTTTAAACCCCTCCCTCGTCCTGCAGGCGGCTGTAGGGGGCGCTTCAACACGGTGTTCGACTGGATCCGCAGAGAGAGGACGCCGTACGGGGAGGTGGTGATCCGCTTCAACACGTACTTCATGAGGCAGGGCTGGTACTGGCTCTACGAGAACCGCAACAACAGGACCAGGTACGGGGACCCGGTGTCCCTGCAGAGCGGCTGGAGAGGGCTGCCCCTCAGCGGGATCGACGCCTTTGTGCACGTGTGGAACCGAAAGAGCGACCACGTCTACTTCTTTAAAGGTACATGAAGGTATGAGCTATAGACCCTTTAAAGGTTTGCAAACAAAAACATGGAGGCAAAAGTGAAGTGGAACACGGTGTGATGTCACAGGAGAAACAGGGATTTAACCTCAGAATATCACAAAAGATGAAAAATTTAGATTATTTCGTGTCAGTAAAAGCCTCAGACACATGTGAGTGACATCTGAGCTGCTTTAAACACATTTATTATTGTATTTTACGTTATGTTTTAGCAAATTATGATCAACTCTTTGCATTTTTGATGAAGAACAATCCAGATTTATGGGTTTTACTGGAAAAATACTCACAGAAATGTTGAGCCCACAATAATTTTTCATTTTATCTAGAGATATATTAGATACTATTCCATAAATTAGATTCTTTTGAAGCTAAAATTTCAAGGCTAAAAAATAATTTTATTTTGTCCATCATTTGTTATAGAAAAGCAAACTCACTCAGTGTTTCCCAACCAGGGGTACAGGGACCCCAAGGGGTACATGAGCAATTACCAGGGGGTACTTGGAATGGTTTAAGGTTTTAAAATAAGATGAAATGCACTTTTGTCTGATTAAAAGGTGTTATTTGTTATAAATTTAGCATATTTTTGGTGTATCTTGGACCATAAATATAATTAAAACAAAGAAATATAAGTAATAATTGACAATATGCGACTTTGAAACCCATTTATTTGGCTGAAACTCAAGTTAGGGGGTGCTCTGAGTGTGAGACAAAGCTTTGGGGAACCTCAAGACAAAAAAGGCTGGGAACCACTGAACTAACTGACATTTAGCCCAACTGCTCTTATATTTCATTTGTCTGCTCAAAGTGACAAATTTTACGCATAGAGAACAAACTGGGAATGACACACGGCACAAACAGAATGGAGCACCGGCAAAAAACATTCTGGGTCAAATATTGGTGCCAGTGAAAACAGACACCGACCCTGACCACTCGTCCGTACTCGTTCACTTCTAGGCTCTCAGTTCTGGAGGTACGACACGGATCAGGACCAGGTCTTCAGGAGGGACCCAGACGGACAGACCTACCCCAGGCCCATCTCAGAGGGGTTTCCCGGGGTCCCTGCTCCCATCGACACCGCTGTGTTCGACCGCAGGGACGGGAACATTTACTTCTTCAAGGGGGCGCTGGTGAGAAATCAGAGTGTTCTCAACTTACAAGACTGTGGCCCTGTTTCTCAAAGAAGGTTCAAAAACCCTGGGGTAAGAGTTAACTCAGGGTTTTCTGTTTGACGAAGGAGGTTCAGAGTTTAGACATAAGACTTTATCACTTGATCTCAGAACAGGTGACTCACTTTGGCAATAATAAAACCAGAGGAGGCTTCCATTCTAGAGGGACAGGAAGTCATGTGACCCTGGATCAAGGTTTGGACGAGTCATTTTTTTCCCACAACTTAGTTCTGCCAAGACCCAGTTTGCGAACCTGTCCTAAAGCCCTAAACTTAACCAAATGAACTGTCTCTCAACCTAACCCTTTCCCTAATTGTGAAAAAAGATATTCTAAAAAACAAACATTAGCTAGCATAGCCACCGATGCTAAATAGAACTTGTGTGGCAGAAGTTGTGAAAACATTTTATTGAGGTTTTGACATATTCATAGAGTGAATATGAAACAAATGTGGAGGAGCACCTCTTGTTTAATAAATGTATAAAATATCACAAAGAAAATACATCATTTCAAATTGTGCTTGAATTAACTATTAAACAGTTCTTCAAAAGTTTAAAATGACAGTTTTAATATTTCTTATTTGATTTTAAAGTACATTTGTATATTAACTATTTTAACAATTTTTAATGTTGAAGGTGTATCTTAATGAGTTAATTTTTTAGGTGCACATCAATCAAATAATAAGTATGTTCCATTAATCCAACGCAACATATTTATTTTAGTGCAAAGGGTGACGAAAGGTCAAAGAAAGTTTTGTGAAATCATTAAACTTTTGTTAAGCCGTCCTTTTGTGAACGAGGAGAAGAACTGGGTTATTAAACTCAGCGGTTTTGTGAAACTCTCTCGCTCTCTCTTATATAAAAACAAGTAAACATGAACCTTCCTTCTTCCCGTTTCAGGTGTTTGCCTTCAGTGTCGACTCCCACCGTGTTGCCCGCGGTTACCCCAGGCCCCTGCGCTCCGTGTTCCCCTCCTCAGACCCTCAGGACCATCCCGAGTCAAACCTGGACGCGGCGTACTTCTCCTACTTCCACAACGCACTGTTCCTGTTCAAAGACACGAGCTTCTGGAGAGTGGCAAACGGCAGGGACCGGAGGAGACGCCCGCACCTGCCGAAGAACGCGCTCCTGCCCCAGAGACAGATCCATGAGCAGTGGTTCGACATCTGCAACGTGCACCCAACCTCGCTCAAACTCAACCCATGAAGGAACCTCGCTCAAACTCAACCCGTGAAAGAACCTCGCTCAAACTCAACCCGTGAAAGAACCTCGCTCAAACTCAACCCATGAAGGAACCTCGCTCAAACTCAACCCGTGAAGGAACCTCGCTCAAACTCAGCTCATGAAGGAACCTCGCTCAAACTCAACCCATGAAGGAACCTCGCTCAAACTCAACCCATGAAAGAACCTCGGTCAAACTCAACCCGTGAAGGAACCTCGCTCAAACTCAACTCATGAAGGAACCTCGCTCAAACTCAACCCAAAAAGGAACCTCGCTCAAACTCAACCCGTGAAGGAATCTCGCTCAAACTCAACCCAAAAAGGAACCTCGCTCAAACTCAACCCATGAAAGAACCTCGCTCAAACTCAAGCCATGAAAGAACCTCGATCAAACTCAGCTCATGAAGGAACCTCGCTCAAACTCAAGTTACAAAAAAACCTCAAACTCAACTCATAAAAGGAACCTTTCAAACTCAATCCAAAAAGGAACTTCACTCAAACTCAACCCATAAAAGAACCTCGCTCAAACTCAACCCATGAAGGAACCTCGGTCAAACTCATGAGGCGGGAGAACCGGACGATTAAAAGATTGTTTCTCAGACCATAAAATGGGTTGATGTCACTCAAATGTGGGCAGCATAGAAATAATCCTGTTTGTAATATTCAGAATGTGTTCATTTATTATCATCCATATTGTGTACAGACTTGTATTTATTTTTTATGGTGGACAAAAACAGATTAAATTCCTGTTGCCTAAATTCAAAGACAGAAGGAAATCGATAAAGACAACACCCAGGAACAAAAGACATTCCGAAATGTTTATTTTCTTGATTAAAAAAAAAATACAAATTACAAAAAAAATCTACAAAATAAATGAATAATGCTAGCATTTATTTGTTAGTTTTGAATTAAACAATTAAAATATTATTAAATATATTAAATTAATATTAAAATGTCCTATTTTTTGTGGTTTGCAAGGATCACTGATCTGCATCATCTTGTAAAGGTCCATGAAGCTCCTCCGAGTTTTTAAAGTCCATTCGCCTGAATCTGGTCAGTTTGTGGTAGAAAAAGTCAAGTTCCAAAGGTAGCCGTCTGGACACTGGACATTTTTAATCAAAAACAGTGTCCAGGGGTCTCAAAATATTACTAAAATGTACCACACAAACCTCCAGAAACTTCTTTAAACTAACTTTTAGTCGCTCAGATCATCTTCTGCCTCATTTCTGAAACTCTCAAAGTGCAAATCAGACTTTGTGGACCATTTTTGTCTCATTTCCACCTCAATCTGTCTCTTTATGGATCACAAACTTAACGTGGAGAATCACATCTGCTACATTTTTGTCAACGAGGCCCCATCACGTGATAAAGCACCAGTACAACTGCAGAACACAGAAAAAGACCACCTCAGACACTAATATTATTCCCATGAAAAACACCACGGATTTGGTCTCACTTTCCAGTCTGGTTTCAGGTTTGGGTTTAGTTTTTGGTTTCAGATTTTTCTTGCTCACCAAATTTTCCTTCAACAATTTTTGGACAAATAGTTGTGGTAAACTGTCCTTCTTTAGCTCCGCCCTCACAGCTTTAGTCGGTACTTCTTCCTTTTGTTGGATTTTAACTTTAGTTTTGGATTTAAAAAGTTGACTTGGCTTGTTTTTTGGTCGGAAACCTGACTTTAACGGAACAAACTCTCCACCGTTCTTCGGCTGAATTTTAGCTTTTCGTCCGAATTTGAAGCGTTTCGCAGAGAAAAAGTTCTTAATTGGCTCTTTGATCTTCTTCCTTAGTCTGATTTTGAAAAGTTGTCTCCAGTTGAATTTGATCTTCAGCGGTGCAGGTTTTTTGGCTTTGAGCTCCTTCTCTTGGATCTTGGACGGTCTGAGGACCAGAGCGGGTCTTGGGTCTCGTCTGTGGTCCTGGTCCATGGCTCCGAGTTCCAGGTTTGAACAGACGGAACCCTATAAAACAACGTCAGAAGAACCTTTTGAGACGTTTCAGGTACTTTCTTACACGGCTGATCCCTGGCATATTACTTTTACCGCTGTTCTGTGCTGTGGATTTGCAGGTCAGGACTTGGACTCGAGTCAGACCAGGGCCGTGCAATTGATCGTATAATCGTAATTTCAATTAATTCATCAATTCAATTAAATGCCTTTTGTTCAGAGTTCTAAATGCACTCCTTTTGCAAAGGCGCTTTTCTAAAACATTACTGAGAAGTATATCTCATCTAAACTTTCTCTTCAGAATCATTTTGACAATATTCATTGTTCAAAATAATCGTGATTTAAATTATGAACCAAATCATCCTGATTATAATTTTTGTCACAGTTGAGCAGCTCTAAGTCAGACTTTGCTTGTGACTTGAGATATGTGTTTTGAAAACTTTAAATCTCTCTTCACTTGATGGTTCAAGATGAACTTTTACTGTATCTTTCTCCATAAAACATTACTTTCACTGCAAAAAATATATTTCTAGAAACGTTTACATGACTTGAATTCAGGATATTAATCTTAATTGCAATAACTTTGATTAGTTAAAATGTAGTTTCTTGATTTATTAATTGCAATTATTTTGAAGAAATCTTACTCTTACTTGAGTTGAGTATAGAACCTTTAAAAATGTGTAAACAAAACCATTGTAAATTCAGAACGGAGGCAAAAGTGAAATGGAACATAATGTGATTCACTAAGAAACTGGGATTAACCTCAGATTATCACAAAATATGACAAATGTAGATGATTTAGTGTCAGTAAAAGCCTCAGACACATGTGAGTGACATCAGAGCTGCTTTAAACACATTTATTATTGTATTTTACATCATGTTTTAGGAAATTATGATCAACTCTTTGCATTTTTGATGAAGAACAATCCAGATTTATGGGTTTTACTGGAAAATACTCACAGAAATGTTGAGCCCACAATCATTTTACATTTTATTTAGAGATATATTAGATACTGTTCCATAAATTAGATTCTTTTGAAGCTAAAATACAATTTTAATCCTAGAAATCAGTATTTTGTCCATGGTTTGTTATAGAAAAGCAAACTAACTGACCTTTCTACTCTGGAAATTCAAATGTGTTGCTTTTTTCCAACACAAACACTTCAAACCATAGAATTTAGATCTAATGAGACAATCATTGAAGTCACTTCATTTTGCCTCCAGTCTGGTTTGATGACATCACATTTAAAGGCTCTATATTTTTCCTTCTTTACTGATTGTTGCACGTGCGTGAAGTGTCCACTCTGGCCCCGGTGAACCTCGCGGTCCAAACACGACGGAACCCCCTCTTACCCGCGCTGTCCCGGGCCTGTGCCTGGGCCCGGGCCTGGCTCTGCTGACGGCGGCGGGCTGCTGCTGCTGGCTCCGGTCCGCCGCCCGCGTGGCCTCCGCCTCACGGTGCCGGAGCCCGGGGAGCATTCGCGGGGCCTCGGTGCCGCCTGGAGCCTCCGCCGCGGGACAAAGACGAACCAGGTGAGCGCTCCCGGAGATCAGGCGTCCGGGCGGGGGCGGGGGGCAAGACAAGGGCTGGAGTTCACTGGGGCTCGGGACCGAACGTCAAAAACAGCCGTTGCCATGGAAATCCGCCATGTTTGCTGCCGGTGTGCTAAACTTACACAGAGAAACGTTAGCCAAAACGAAAAGTGAACAAAAAATAAACTAAAGAAACTAATAAACAGTTGGGTCACTTCTGGTAAATACATTTATCATTATACAGTGCTAGAATACTGCTAAAAGTTAATTTAGCGTCTTAAAATCTCCGTTGATTTAACATTGGGCTAACGGAAAATTATGTTATACGTGATGTCACCATCCCAAGCTCAATATATGTTTTTTTTTTTCCACAAAGAGAACAGAATTAAGTTGTTAATTTCGTCATTTTGCACTGAGTGAAGCAAAAGAGTTATTTTAAATACAATACGCTTGAAAGTACGTGATTTCCCCAGGGGCGTAGCAACAAATTCTGAGAACAAATCTTCTCGGTGGGCCCCTAATATTTAATTGTGTATATGATTGATTTGTCCCAGCAAATTCAGTCATTATTGTTATTTTTAATTAACTTTTGTAAGAATATTCATTTCAGCATACTCCAAACAATAATGTTCTAATTTATAGACTCTTTAAAACATTGTGTCATAACAATTCCGGAATGGAGGCAAAATGAAGCGGATTAATATATTTTCAAGAAAGAGATCTAAATACTAATGGTTTTGTGTCGTTGTGTGCGGAAAAAGGCAACGAACTAGAATTTCCAGGGTAGAAATGCCAGATAGTTTGCTTTTCCATTACAGAAGGAGGACAATATAGTATTTTCTATCTTTAAAATAGTATTTGGGCTTCACAAAAAGTATAATTTATCTGAAAGTATGCACTATATCTCTAGATAAATGAGAAACTATTGCGGGCTCCACATTACTGTCAGTATTTTTTCAGTAAAACCTACAAATCTGGATTTTTCCTTCATCAAAAATGCCAAAAATGTATCATAATCTCCTATAACTTAAACAAATAATGTAAAATACAATAATAAATGTGTTTAAAGCAGCTCTGATGTCACTCACCTGTGTCTGAGTGGTTTTCATTTTCCAAAAGCATCTAAATGTTTTATATTTTGTGATATTCTGAAGTTAATCCCAGTTTCTCCAGTGAAGTCACATTATGTTACACTTCACTTTTGCCTCCATTCTGAATTTAGAAGTTTTTGTTTACAGACTTTATAGGGTCAATAGACATCTTGTGTCTACAGTCTACATTATGATAAAGTGCTATTTGTTTTTGCAATAACTGCCAGACCAATTTCACAAAGATCTCAAAACATATTAATACAATACAATAAGAAAATACACTTAAAAATACACAAGTTCTGCTGATCAAAATCACTAGTTTTATTTACAACTTGGGCTAAACGTGAACAGTGAATTTCCTCTTCTTTAAAGGGTGATGTCACGCATAATTGTATTTAGTCTTCTTTAGATTCTTTTTACTACAACAAAAATAGATTAAACCGTAGAAAAAAGCAATTGAGAAAAAAAACATCACATGGTTTTGAGGGCCCCTCCTTCCCTGGGCCCCGGGTTAAGGTGTACACTTTACCCCCCCCCCCCAGTCCGACGCCCCTGACTCAGACAAGGAACTTTTTTGTGAACACAGTACATTTACTACATTAACTTTATTGTGAATGTGTTTCATTCATTTTCTGACTTAGACAAACTCCATTCTGGAATTTACAATGTTTTAATTTACAAACTTTAAAAGGGCCTAAAGTGGGACGTGTCACATGTAAATATTAATGAATGTGACTTTGCTCCAGTAGAAAGAGATCCAGAATCACTTTAACTCCCCAGTCATTTCTCATCTTTATTTTATATTCAGTTGTTATGCCCAATTATTCTTTAAACAGTTTGATAAACTACAGAGCCTTGTTTAGGGCCTCCAAATGCCTTGAACCGCCCCTGTTACCAGTAAATGTCATGCTTCAAATGTGGATTAGATTAGACTTTCTACAAAATGA
This sequence comes from Rhinogobius similis, assembly GCA_019453435.1. NCBI lineage: Eukaryota > Metazoa > Chordata > Actinopteri > Gobiiformes > Gobiidae > Rhinogobius > Rhinogobius similis. The sequence continues at coordinate 30,164,169 of CM033636.1, read as the reverse complement.
TCTAGTAAGTTTGGCATTAAAAGAAGTAAATAAGTGTAGTTCAGTGACTAAAAACCTGATCATCTCAAGGACGAATGGTTGACCTGTGCAGTAAACATGCAGTAAACAAAACAGACCAACAGAGGGAGACAGCACATAGATATTGACTCTAAATGTGTCCCGCTTTTGAATCATCCTTCAGTGTTAAATCTGTCAGAGCTGGACCAGGTCTGAGCCAGGATCATGTTGTAAGGATAAAATATCACTTTAACGAATAATACTGTGTAAATAATAATGTTAGTAAGTATAACACCCCACAAATACAGGAAAAATATAATACAATATTTTTGGACTAGGAATTTCATAATATAGAATTTTTGTGTTATCATTATTGTAAAAACACAATTTAATGATTATTCAAATCTTTCATTATCTTTCTGTCCCTTTGTGTAATACATTTCTATGGAGATTGTGTGCTCTTTTATCTGAAAAATGCTCCTCAAAGCTCCAGCACAAACTGATCAAATGTGTTTCTTTGCTTTTTTGACTTAATTTTCTCTGTGGAGCTTTTGTTTGGCTCAAATGAACTTTATACAGTAAAATGTAAACTGAAAGTACTTTCTTGTTGTTGCTCCGACTGTGTAGAGCTTAGCTAGCTTGTTGGCAAATGGCAGTTGGAGATTTAGGACACTTTAACTCAACTTTTTTTTCCTCAACACTTGGACTCAGAAACATGTTATTCAAAGTGTATATATAGGTTCTTAAAATGGTCTAATTATGATTTAGTTTGGTGAGAGGACACCTGTGGTAAATATTTATCATAGTTTTACATTTGTGAAGTTGCAGTTTGTGAAGAAATTTAGAAAAATAAAAGTTTAAATTACAGGAAGTAGTGCTGAATTCTAAAACGGAATCCCGATGTCATCAAAAAGCAACGTACCATTGAAAATAATAATATTATTGACAATTTACAACTGCCACAATTTAGTGACGGTTTAAATGGTTATTCGACAAAATAAAGTTGTTAAACAGGTATTATTATTTGTTTAATTACAACTAATGTGTAATTTATTTGTAACAGTTGTAGAATTAGCTCTAAATATGTCATATTTCTGCTCATGTTCAACCAGGTTTGTAACTGGATTCTGATGAACGTCGACGGCTAAACTTTGGACTGAGGACGCCCGCCGGAGGAGTCCTTCAAATAACACTGGACTAGCCGCGTTGCTAAGTGGTTGATAGCATGAACATCAAACACTGCATCTACTTATTTACTGTATAGAGTAAATAAAAGTAAAAAGTCTGTGGGCTCAACCAATGAGGCAGCTCGAGATGGTGACGTCGCACATAACAGAATTTTCAGTTAGCCCAATGTTAAATCAATGGAGAGTTTAAGATGCTAAATGCTAAACTTAGAATACTTTTGAATGAATGCTAACACTATATATTGATAAATGTATTTACCAGAAGTGACCCAACAGTTTATCAGGTTCTTCCATGGATTTTTGTTTTGTTTACTTTTTTACATTATTTTGGCTAATGTTTTTCTATGTAATTTTAGCACACTAACAACAAACATGGCGGATTTCCATGGTAACACCTGTTTTTTGACGTTCTATTCCAAGCTCTATAAATAAGCAGACGTGTTTGATGCTCATGCTATCAACCACTTAGCACCTCAGGCGGTACGTATGAATGTATTTTCCCTATAGCTGTTAGCATTAGCCCACAAACACGCAAGTTATGATTAATTCCAAGAGTGCGAGCTGGTACCAACCCATCGACCACATTTAAGTGAAGTCAAAGCCTCGTTTAAAGACATTGTTCAGTGTGTAAATCTTTTGGTATTTTATTTTGATGATAATTAGCGTGTAAAACTGTCATCTGAGCTAAAGGCTAACTGACATTGAGTTGAGATTTCTGAGCTTGTTCTTGTAGCATCAAGTGACACTGAACATCCTCTTTTACCTGTTACTGGTGACAGCAGAGAAATAACAGAAATATCATGAAATAATAGTTGTATATACTTTGATACAGGCATCGGCATCGGGTGGCATCGACGGCAATACATACAGAATTTTGCGTCTATGAAAGCAGGATCAACATCGGTGGAAATATGACGCTTAATCACAAGATCAAGTCAGCATTTGGTGAGAAATTATTCTTTTCTGTTTCTTTCTGCTTGCGTCTTGTTTTGGCCTGAGTCTGGTTGTGGTTTAGAGCTTCCGACTCCTCAAACTTTGGTAAATTAATCAAAAAAACATTCTTAAAGCTGTATTACTTGATTTTCAAACTGTAGAAGGAGGGAGTACGTGTAGCGCACCAAATGGGGAACAGACAACAGACAAAATAGTGTTTGGAGGACCATAAAACAGAAAGGTCTCCGTTTATTTATATAGAACACAACTCGCCAAAACAGATAGTAGGTTCATGATATCAAATTTAAGTATTACAACCATTATTTGCAGAAAAAAACAAAATGATTTAACAATTATACACGAGAATGTGACCAAACAACAGTGACATTTTTATTTACATTGACATTTTTTATTTCTTACTTACAAAGTTATGTTAATGCGTCAAAAACAGACATTTACGTGTTTTTTGGACTATAGATTAAATTGGCAGTTTTTCTCGAAAAGTACATACCCAAATGAAAAAGCTTATTGTATGGCTAACTTACAGTCTATAGACTTGTATGATGTGTCATTTGAAAGCTAAGACCTTCTAGTTTCTGAATCTGTGCATTAGATTTGTCTGAGTGAAACACAACCGGCAGTACACCTGTTCAAACACACCCCAAAAGTCGTTTTTTTGGTCTCGGAAAAAAAAAGAGAAAATAAAAATGTCTTTCTGAAGACATACTTCATGCTGTGCTATTGACACTCCCCACAGCAGTTGTCCACCTTGTTGACAACAACTGTGTGAAATTTCAGACTTCTAGATACAACCATTTTGATGTTGAGCAGCTTTTTGTATGAAATAACCCTAATCCGAACAAGAGGTCCTTCTCTGTGCCAAATGTGCCAAACTGCTTTCCATGCATTTTGCCACTCTAATGACCCTAAAAACCACATTTGGTCATTTTGGTGACTATAAATATCACTTATAGATTATTTTTTTCATAAACTTCCTCAAATCAAAGGCAGGTCGTGCGTACAGACGTTCCGCTGCGTAATTGATGCGTAAAATGGTGCCTTCATCTCTTTACGCACGGAAAAATCAGCTTCTGCACTCAATGAACCTGCAAGTCCCGCCCCTCTTTTGAAAGCTCTGGTGATTGGCTACAAGAATATGTGATTGACTTACTGAATCACCAATGGCATTGCAGGCTGTGACGCCATTACGCACGCGGAGCTGACGCTCCTCGCGTGTCAAAATGGATGCGTTCGCTTTGTTCAAAGAGCTCTACCTCTGGAAGTACTCGACGGAAAATTGCACGGATAGGCTCGTTTTGAAGCCAAGACTGAGTAGAAAACGAACATACCCAAGCCGAACCGCGGAAGCCGGAGATTTCTGTGTAAAGTGATGCGCAAAAGTTATGTTTTTATTGCTTTTGTGTTACTGTCAAATGAAGAAGATGCGTTCTGGTGGATATCAACAAATGGATTATATTATTTGAAATAACAACTGGATATTCTTATTTTGTGGACTGTGATGGGCAGAAAGAGTGCACACACTTCTGGATTGGATTTTGTTTGCGTCTTGAGGAGCCAACGAAAGGTAAGAAATGCGAGATGAACAGTTTGGTTATGTTACAGTTTGATAGCTTACAAGTATTTTGTGAGGTGATTTAGTGAGGATTGAACATTTTAGACGTTTAGTGGTGACTCTAAGCTTTCAAATGACATATAACATGTCTGTATTGAAAACATTTGTTTTTAATGAGTGACGCATGTGTGTAATAACTCTGAAAGTGTCCCTGATCAGGGACGGTGGGACTTAACAGGTTAATTTTTCTTCTAAAATTGCCACAATTATTATTTTTTGTTTGTATGAGAATATAGTGACCTAAAAAATAATTACGATTATGGATTAACTGAATAATCGTGACATCACAAGGTGCAAGCTTGTATACCGTCTGTACAAAAGAAACTCTAAACCAGTTAAAATATTTCTAAATAAACTGTGAATCGGGTCAACATGGTACGGTTTGTCTATATTTCAGGTTCTCATTTTTCTCTAATACTAACTTAGTTTGGTGGGAGGCCACCTGTGTTAAATATTTATCATAGTTTTACATTTGTGAAGTTGCAGTTTGTGAAGACAATTTTAAAAATAAAAGTCTAAAATAAAGGAAGTAGTGCTGAGTTCTAAAATGCCTCTGTGATGTCATCAAAAGGCAACGTACAGTTGAAAACAAATGGACAGTTAACACTCAACTGACACATCTTTCTGACAGTTTAAACGGTCATTCAACAAAATAAAGGCGTTATCAGGTATAATTATTTGTCATTACTATTGTGTAATTTAGATGGGCTTTGTCCCTTGTTTTAAAAATGGTTGCTGGGAAACAGTTTATTTATAAGCTTCACGAAAACTGTCAAACTGGGGACAAACAGGAAAAATGCTCACTATAATCTTAAATATAAACATCTTCACTACATTTTAGTAAATTGAGACATGTAACCCTGTCATATAGACTTTAAACTTGACTCAGAAAAACATTGTCTTGATACAAATGGAGAAAACCAATAACAGAACGGCAGACAAGCATACTTTTAACCAAAAAATCTTGTCCTCCTGAATCTTCATCTTGTCCGCCTGAACCTTCATCTTGTCCTCCTGAATCTTCATCTTGTCTGCCTGAACCTTCATCTTGTCCGCCTGAATCTTCATCTTGTCCACCTGAACCTTCATCTCAGCCTCCTGAATCTTCATCTCAGCCTTCTGAATCTTCATCTTGCCCTCCTGACTCTTTATCTTGCCCTCCTGAATCTTCATCTTGCCCTCCTGAATCTTCATCTTGCCCTCCTGACTCTTCATCTTGTCCTCCTGAATCTTCTTCATCTTGTCCGCCTGACTCTTCATCTTGCCCTCCTGAATCTTCATCTTGACCTCCTGACTCTTCATCTTGTCCTCCTGAATCTTCTTCATCTTGTCCGCCTGACTCTTCATCTTGTCCTCCTGACTCTTCATCTTGTCCTCCTGAATCTTCATCTTATACTCCTGAATCTTCATCTTGTCCGCCTGAACCTTCATCTTGTCCGCCTGAACCTTCATCTCAGCCGCCTGAATCTTTATCTTGCCCTCCTGAATCTTTATCTTGCCCTCCTGAATCTTCATCTTGTCCGCCTCCTGAACCTTCATCTCAGCCTCCTGAACCTTCATCTCAGCCTCCTGAATCTTCATCTTGTCCTCGTGAATCTTCATCTCAGCCTCCTGAATCTTCATCTCAGCCTCCTGAATCTTCATCTTGCCCTCCTGAATCTTCATCTTGCCCTCCTGAATCTTCATCTTGCCCTCCTGACTCTTCATCTTGTCCTCCTGAATCTTCATCTTGTCCTCCTGAATCTTCATCTTGTCCTCCTGACTCTTCATCTTGTCCTCCTGAATCTTCATCTTGTCCTCCTGACTCTTCATCTTGTCCTCCTGAATCTTCATCTTGTCCTCCTGAATCTTCATCTCAGCCTCTTTAAGCTGTTTTCTGATTTCTTTCATTTCGAGCATTTCTTGTGTGAAGCAGCTGTTTTCTTGTGCCATTTTGTCAATCGTCTTCAGTAATTCATTCACTTGTGGGTTATTATTTGCGTTTTCATTTTTCAAAACATGGTACCTGCCCTTGCATTCTTTGACAATGTCTTTGACAAATTCATCACATTCTTCCATGTAGTTCTCAATAGTAAAATCCTCAGTCAATACGCCTCCTTTGGTGAAAATAATCACGACAAAATCTGCCACCTTTTCTCCGAGCCTGTTTTTGATCAGCTGCAGAGAGTCTCGGTCTTCTTTGCTGATACTGCCGATGGGCAGCAGCAGGACAAAGGCGTGAGGTCCTGGAGACAGCATGGAGACACATTTGGAGATCTCTTCATCATTGAAACCGTCATAGAATAAAGGGGGAGTGATCACCATCGTGACAGTTCGTCCCTGCACCGTCCGGCTCACCTTCTCACAGCTCGTGTATTCTTGCTTACGAGCAGCTTTTGGCGTACAACATTTCGACCCCAGAATTATGTTTGCAGTAGTTCTTTTCCCGCTGCTCATTTTTCCAATCAGAGCGATCCTCAGATCCATCGGGGTTGAATGCATCTCTGGAGACTTTGGCACTTTTTCTATCAGAACTTCCATGAACATGTCTTTGGTGTAAGCTCGAGCGCCCTCTTCTGGCAGTTTGTCTATGGTCTCCATCAGCTTCAGGACCTGCTGCTGGTTCTTGATGTTCAGACACACGGTGGTTCCTCCTGAATTCTGACGCAGCCTCTCAAGATCCACATCAACTTCTTCGGAGAAGTTCATGGCAGCAGTGTCCGACTCGGCGGTGAACAGGTGCACAGTCAGGTCTCTGACCTGAGCGCTCAAAGCGTTCTGTAGTATTTCTATCTCATCCTTGTCTTCGGTGGTGAGGGGACCAGGAGGTAGCACCCGGATGAAGGCATGGACGCCCTCAGGACCGAAGTGGGAGATACAGCTGAGGCACTGCTGCATCACTGCATCCTGAGGTTTTCCAGACAGAGCCGGCAGCTCCACCAGAGACACCGAACGGCCAAACAGCTCTCCCCCATGTTTCTGACACTGCCCTGGGCTCGCTGCAGGGGGCTCTGATCGCCCCGAAATAAACTCTGCCACTGAGGTCTTCCCTGCTCCGGTTTTCCCAAAAATAACCAGGTTCAGAACGGATTTCTGTTTTGAACTAAAGTCAAAGGTCAGACCTGAGTCTTCCTCCTCAGAGGGTTCACTGCTCAAGTACACTTCCTTGTTCTCTTTTAACATGTCACCGATTTTTGAAAACAGCTCTTTCCGTTTAAATTCTTTGGGATTGAGATCGCGTTGATTTAGCTCTGTGTGATTCATCCACAGATATCTGAACCTACATCTCATGATCAAGTCCTGGATATGTGGCTCCTTCATGTATTGCTCCATGGTCCCTGGTGTTTCTGCTCGTGAACTGGACATCAGCACGAGTGAACGATGGAAGGCCTGCTCACTGAAGCTCTTCAGGACTGACTCTAGTTTGCTTTTGTGCTGCTCAGTGAAGTCTTCAGGCTGTAGAACCAGCAGGAACACTTCGGGACCAGAGGCACTCAGTTCTTTGATGTTTTCTACAAACTGTTTAACTCCTTGTTGGGAGGAGATGGTGAGCAGTTGGTCTGAAGAGCAGATCACAGTCAGTCGTGTGTCCTTGAATGTCCCACTGCCCTCTTTACATTGAACATGTTGAGTGAACTCTGTTTTCCCCAAAAGTAGGTTTCCCACGGAGACCTTCAGACTCCGGCTGTTCCCCAGAAGAACCAACTTCAACTCAGACACTGAAATAGAGAGAAACACATAAAGCACATATGTCATTCATTTATACATTTTAACAAGAAAAGTAATCCCAAAGTAATGTAACTTGGTTACATTACTTACTGTAGTAACTGCCTCAGGACAGTAACTACATTTTTATAAAGTAATCAGTAACTAGGGAATACATTGTATTTTTATTTTTAATCAAATGTAGACATATTTTTAAAATTAATTTAGCTTGTCGAAACACACGCACACACAGAAGATGCGCACAGCTCTGTCCGCTGCCCTCTGGTGCTGTCAGCTGCTCGGATACGGGACCGAGGTGTTTTGGTCCGAATGCCCAATCTAACTCATAATTTAAAGGGAACACACTCAGTGCTTTTTCGTTATTTGGAGCAGATCGATACAATTTTGCGCAATTTCAGCATGTGTGCGGGAGTCTGATGTTAATCTCAGCTCTGTGCGCGGTAGACTGTGGACTACAGTGACTCAAAAGATTGTCCGCGTGGTTTAACTTGTGGGTCAAAGTCTGTACACAGCGATGGTGGACGGCGCGGTGCATGTTCCACACACATTATAAACTGGTTTGCTGGCCCCGCCTCCAGTGCAATATAATGGCCCAGGTGCCACGGTTCACCACTGACTCTTGCTTCAGTATTCAAGTATTCAGAATACAGAACCTAAATTTGGCAAAGTAATGGAATACGTTACAAAATACTTTTCAAACCATGTATTCAGTACAGTGATCCCTCGTTTATCGCGGGAGTTGCGTTCCAAAAATAACACGCGAAAAGTGAAATCCGTGAAGTAGTCACAGCTTTATTTTTTATTATTTTACAATGCAATACTGAACTATGGAATGAAACCAAAAATCAAAACCTGTTTTAAAGCCCAAAATGTGTTTAAAACAATCATTTTAATATAGTAATACCAGGTTGGAAACATTGTCACTCGCGTATTTCACAGTCTGTGCCTCTTCGTCCTGACTCCGCTCCGCTGTAGCGTCTCTTTCTACTGAAGGCGCAGTCTCGGAGTCTTTCTCCGAGAGAAGAACATTGTTATGGGGAGTTGTTGGCGCTCTTTCTTTTTCTGAGCAAGAAGATTTTTATAAACGGATATGCCACCTTCGATTATATTTGAGAACTGCAACGAACGACTCGTCAAAGGGTCCCGTTCTTGTGCCGTGCGCTGAAGTTCAGTGGATGCACTGTAAAAATATCCGCACTGTAAAAAAAATCCGTGAAGCAGCGAAGCCGTAAAAGATGAAACGCGATAGAGCGAGGGATCACTGTATTCTGTAATGGAATACATTTTCAAAGTATTCTTCCCATCACTGGATATACAGTTGAAATTATAAAATACTTTAAATACATACATACATATTATATACATACATTATGTTACATTAATTAATTGTTAATTCATTGTCCCTTTAAAGTGATGTTATAATTTCCATCTATTTATTGGTTCCCCCTAGACCAAACTGAGAGTTTCGCCCCTGCTTGATATACTGCAGGACCTGTTATCTAAGCAGTCTGACACTCACGGACCAAATGACAGAGTCCTGATCAAAGGTTAAAGACCAGTTGAATAAAAGGCCAAAGTCACATTTTCATGGTTGTATCTTATAAAGATCCAAGCAGAGCTTCAATACGCAACAAGAAAAGGGGGTGAGCCAAAAAAAAGATAAAGTAAACAACTTATTGGAAACAATTCAACTGAAATAGTCCGTTCTGCAGCTGCTCCAAGTTTACCACCTTTAAAAGCAAAAATCTGTGCAAAAGTTCAATGTCCAATACTAAGAATGTAATGATGTGTGCATTTCATTTACGTGTGACATTGTTGAAAGAAACGACAAGTCATATTCCACTAATGCTAATGCTAATGCTCATGCTCCTGGAGTTCATGAGTACATGTGTTCCAAGAGCATGTATTCATGTTCTGTTAAGTAGGAATAGATTCAGTCGGCATCTGAACACCCACAAACTGAGGGGAGTAACAATCCATTCATTTTAATGGAGAACAGCAGCTTTATCATCCACTGTTCTATAACAGTAACTACATGTTTAGGAGTTTTATTGTGCCATCTACAGATATGAAGGGAATAATGTGGTCCAACGGCCCAAATTTTTACATCCAAGAATGATGACATTAGCTGCAGGTTAAATGCTGCCGTGATGCACCACCTGCTGTATTTTTTTACATCTACAGAACAATCTGTTTACTTTTCTGAGGAAACTCCAGGTCAACATCTATCAAGACTCACTTGTGGCTCAACTTAAAATACACATAATTTGCCAGAAAATATATTACAGGAGCGAAAAAGTAGTTTTTTCTTAATAGAGTTTCCCCCATGACAGGCCACGCCCCCCTGATATGAACTGTACCTTTACATGTACTCATGTATACATGAGACCTATGACTTCAATTGATTAAAAAGCTTTATCTGTTATCTTTGTGCAGTCTGGGGCAATTTTTTTGTTTGTATAAACTAAAATTACTTTGCATTGTTTTATCAGAAAAACAGCACTTTTTTTTTGGCATGTGACATTTGTTTACATGTTGTTGTTTCGAATGGTAACACTATAAAAATGAATGCACTTTTTGTATCCATGCAGAGGAAACAATAAGCAACACATTTTCCTCCTTCATTCCTCTGACATGTTTAAGTGGACCCCGTGTCAAAAAATGGCTTTAAGAGGAAAAACTGAACTTAAGGAGGAAGTGAAGTGCTCATTATTCAGGCTTTCTTACCAAACGACGGCAGCATTTGATAGCTTCTTTCACGTTTAAGATTCTTTTTCTCTCCTGTAAACAAAAACACAAAGGGATATTGGATTTATGTCATGTCTCGAATGCAAAGATGTTGTGCTGCGTTTGGATAAATACAATGGGACAATGGACCTTGTCACTGCTATAACCCATTCATTCATTCATTCATTTTCTACCGCTTATTCCCGTTAGGGGTCGCGGGTGACTGGAGCCTATCCCAGTGACTTTGGGCCTTAGGCGGGGTACACCCTGGACAGTGGCCAACTCGTCGCAGGGCTGACACAGAGAGACAGACAAGGACAGACAACCATTCACTCTCACATTCATTCACTACGGACAATTTACAGTTGTCAATTAACCTACACAGTCATGTCTTTGGACGGTGGGAGGAGCCGGAGAACCCAGAGAGAACCCACGGTAACACGGGGAGGACATGCAGACTCCACCCAGAGAGATCGTGTGATGTTAGGGTGGTTCAGAATTCGAAACCACGATGTTGGGGTGGTCTGGGATTCGAACCCACGATCTCCTTATTGAGAGGCAGAAGCTCTAGCCGCTCTGCCACCGTCGTGACCCCGAAAATAAAAATAGTTCACATTCGTGACCCCCAAACACAAAAACGAAGCTACGCGCTAAGTGATAAATTAGCCTTAAATCTAATGTTTGATTTTATTTTGAGAATATAGACCTAGAAAAATGACTTTAATAGTCCAACAAATAGGATTCTACATTCACCACTGCATTTGAAGGTGTCCAGCCTGGTTTAAGACTATTGTATACATTTTTACTCGTCATCTGAAGACCCCTGGAAATCATTTCACGACCCCCATTGGGGTCCCGGCCCCTAGTTTAAGAACCACTGATATAAACGATCAGTGAAAACATTTGTCGATTTTCTTTTGGAGGTAATTTAAAAAATACCAGAAAATAAAAACAAGAAATCTGCTTCTGTTCTTGTCAGAAAGTGACGCCAGCCGTCCAAATGTAATAAAGTATGAACTTAAGTCTTACCAGTTTGACTCGCCATGACAGTTTCCAGTTGTAAACCATGCAGCTAATTATCTGCAAACAAATACATTAGATCAGTTACAGTTTGTGTTTGAAGCCTACATTTATTTATCTACCAAATCTTTTAATATTTATCACCAAAAAGACAATCGTAAGACACGGCAAACAAGAAACTTTCCAAAGATAAGTCCTTTTGCACAGCTCTGTTTAATTAAACATGAGTAATACACAAATATATGAAACTCTTTTAGAAATGATCTCAAATATAATAGATATACATTATAAACTTACCAACAAAACCAACAGATGTTGATTTCCCCCTTGCTCTCGTCAGAATGAAAGTATTTGTGACTGTGTAATCCTTCAGGACTGGTCACCTGCCGAGTGAGTGTGAACAGGGCACAGAGCGTGGGCAGAAACTGTGATCAAGTTAAACATTACTTAATTATATGCGCAAGGCAAGTTTATAGCCCAATTCGTCCACAAGGCAGTTCAAAGTGCTTTACATCGCAGGAAAAATGGCATGAAAATCACAAAACGCATAAAGACAGAGTCGTTCCTCATGTTTAGTCCGGACTTTGGCTCCAGCAGGAGGTCGGTCAAATATGTAAAATATAAAGAAACAACCAATTCAAATGTAAAGTAAAGACTGCCTGAGCGCTTTTTTTTTTACATTTGGAGATTACTTAAGAATTTATTTTAGTTTGCTTTATTTTTTATCTTTATTGTACATCAAAATTAGCATTAGCGTTAGCATTGACCCCCAAACGCCTGGATTTAAGTGTCTGGAGTGTTCATGTCATGTGTGAAGTGGGTAACCTGTACATTCGTCTTCGTCTTCGTCGTCTTCTTCCGCTTATCCGGGGCCGGGTCGCGGCCAATGTTGACAATGTTTTAAATTTAATCATCCTTAGGCCTTCACTTTTAGGCTGTCACCAGCAGGAGGCCGGTCCATGTTTAGTCCTGACTCTGGCACCAGCAGGAGGCCGGTCCATGTTTAGCCCTGACTCTGGCACCAGCAGGAGGCCGATCCATGTTTAGTCCTGACTCTGGCACCAGCAGGAGGCCGGTCCATGTTTAGCCCTGACTCTGGCACCAGCAGGAGGCCGGTCCATGTTTAGTCCTGACTCTGGCACCAGCAGGAGGCCGGTCCATGTTCAGTCCTGACTCTGGCACCAGCAGGAGGCCGGTCCATGTTTAGTCCTGACTCTGGCACCAGCAGGAGGCCGGTCCGTGTTTAGTCCTGACTCTGGCACCAGCAGGAGGCCGGTCCATGTTTAGTCCTGACTCTGGCACCAGCAGGAGGCGGTCCATGTTTAGTCCTGACTCTGGCACCAGCAGGAGGCCGGTCCATGTTTAGTCCTGGCTCTGGCACCAGCAGGAGGCCGGTCCGTGTTTAGTCCTGACTCTGGCACCAGCAGGAGGCCGGTCCGTGTTTAGTCCTGACTCTGGCACCAGCATTAGTCCGGTCCGTGTTTAGTCCTGACTCTGGCACCAGCAGGAGGCCGGGTCCATGTTTAGTCCTGCCACTGGCACCAGCAGGCGGCCGGTCCATGTTTAGTCCTGGCTCTGGCACCAGCAGGAGGCCGGTCCATGTTTAGTCCTGACTCTGGCACCAGCAGGAGGTCGGTGCGTGTGTAGTCCTGACTGACACCAGCAGGAGGCCGGTCCGTGTTTAGTCCTGGCTCTGGCACCAGCAGGAGGCCGGGTCCGTGTTTAGTCCTGACTCTGGCACCAGCAGGAGGTCGGTCCGTGTTTAGTCCTGACTCTGGCACCAGCAGGAGGTCGGGGTCCGTGTTTAGTCCTGACTCTGGCACCAGCAGGAGGCCGGGTCCGTGTTTAGTCCTGACTCTGGCACCAGCAGGAGGCCGGTCCGTGTTTAGTCCTGACTCTGGCACCAGCAGGAGGCCGGGTCGGTGTTTAGTCCTGTCTCTGGCACCAGAAGGAGGTCGGTCCATGTTTAGTCCTGACTCTGGCACCAGCAGGAGGCGGTCCATGTTTAGTCCTGACTCTGGCACCAGCAGGAGGCGGTCCGTGTTTAGTCCTGACTCTGGCACCAGCGAGGCCGGTCCGTGTTTAGTCCTGACTCTGGCACCAGCGGGAGGCCGGGTCCGTGTTTAGTCCTGACTCTGGCACCAGCGGGAGGCCGGGTCCGTGTTTAGTCCTGACTACCTGGCACCAGCGGAGGCGGTCCATGTTTAGTCCTGACTCTGGCACCAGCGAGGCCGGTCCATGTTTAGTCCTGGCTCTGGCACCAGCAGGAGGCCGGTCCGTGTTTAGTCCTGGCTCTGGCACCAGCAGGAGGCCGGTCCATGTTTAGTCCTGGCTCTGGCACCAGCAGGAGGCCGGTCCGTGTTTAGTCCTGGCTCTGGCACCAGCAGGAGGCCGGTCCGTGTTTAGTCCTGGCTCTGGCACCAGCAGGAGGCCGGTCCGTGTTTAGTCCTGGCTCTGGCACCAGCAGGAGGCCGGTCCGTGTTTAGTCCTGGCTCTGGCACCAGCAGGAGGCCGGTCCATGTTTAGTCCTGGCTCTGGCACCAGCAGGAGGCCGGGTCCGTGTTTAGTCCTGACTCTGTCACCAGCAGGAGGCCGGTCCGTGTTTAGTCCTGACTGTCACCAGCAGGAGGCCGGTCCGTGTTTAGTCCTGACTCTGGCACCAGCAGGAGGCCGGTCCGTGTTTAGTCCTGACTGACACCAGCAGGGAGGCCGGTCCGTGTTTAGTCCAGACTCTGGCACCAGCAGGAGGCCGGTCCGTGTTTAGTCCTGACTCTGGCACCAGCAGGAGGCCGGTCCGTGTTTAGTCCTGACTCTGGCACCAGCAGGAGGCCGGTCCGTGTTTAGTCCTGACTCTGGCACCAGCAGGAGGCCGGTCCGTGTTTAGTCCTGACTCTGGCACCAGCAGGAGGCCGGTCCGTGTTTAGTCCTGACTCTGGCACCAGCAGGAGGCGGTCGGTGTTTAGTCCTGACTCTGGCACCAGCAGGAGGCCGGTCCGTGTTTAGTCCTGACTCTGGCACCAGCAGGAGGCCGGGTCGGGTGTTTAGTCCTGACTCTGGCACCAGCAGGAGGCCGGTCCGTGTTTAGTCCTGGCTCTGGCACCAGCAGGAGGCCGGGTCCGTGTTTAGTCCTGTCTCTGGCACCAGCAGGAGGCCGGTCCGTGTTTAGTCCTGGCTCTGGCACCAGCAGGAGGCCGGTCCGTGTTTAGTCCTGGCTCTGGCACCAGCAGGAGGCCGGTCCGTGTTTAGTCCTGGCTCTGGCACCAGCAGGAGGCCGGTCCATGTTTAGTCCTGGCTCTGGCACCAGCAGGAGGCCGGTCCGTGTTTAGTCCTGACTCTGGCACCAGCAGGAGGCCGGTCCGTGTTTAGTCCTGACTCTGGCACCAGCAGGAGGCCTGGTCCGTGTTTAGTCCTGACTGACACCAGCAGGAGGCCGGGTCCGTGTTTAGTCCTGACTCTGGCACCAGCAGGAGGTCGGTCCGTGTTTAGTCCTGACTCTGGCACCAGCAGGAGGCCGGTCCGTGTTTAGTCCTGACTCTGGCACCAGCAGGAGGCCGGTCCGTGTTTAGTCTTGACTCTGGCACCAGCAGGAGGCCGGTCCGTGTTTAGTCCTGACTCTGGCACCAGCAGGAGGCCGGTCCGTGTTTAGTCCTGACTCTGGCACCAGCAGGAGGCCGGTCGGTGTTTAGTCCTGACTCTGGCACCAGCAGGAGGCCGGTCGTTGTTTAGTCCTGACTCTGGCACTAGCAGGAGGACGTCCATGTTTAGTCCTGACTCTGGCACCAGCAGGAGGCCGGTCCGTGTTTAGTCCTGACTCTGGCACCAGCAGGAGGCCGGTCCATGTTTAGTCCTGACTCTGGCACCAGCAGGAGGCCGGTCCATGTTTAGTCCTGTCTCTGGCACCAGCAGGAGGCCGGGTCCGTGGTTAGTCCTGACTCTGGCACCAGCGGGAGGCCGGTCCGTGTTTAGTCTTGACTCTGGCACCAGCTGGAGGCCGGTCCGTGTTTAGTCCTGACTCTGGCACCAGCAGGAGGCCGGTCCGTGTTTAGTCCTGACTCTGGCACCAGCAGGAGGCCGGTCCATGTTTAGTCCTGACTCTGGCACCAGCAGGAGGCCGGTCCATGTTTAGTCCTGGCTCTGGCACCAGCAGGAGGCCGGTCCATGTTTAGTCCTGGCTCGGGCACCAGCGGGAGGCCGGTCCGTGTTTAGTCCTGACTCTGGCACCAGCAGGAGGCCGGTCCGTGTTTAGTCCTGACTCTGGCACCAGCAGGAGGCCGGTCCGTGTTTAGTCCTGACTCTGGCACCAGCAGGAGGCCGGTCCATGTTTAGTCCTGGCTCTGGCACCAGCAGGAGGCCGGTCCATGTTTAGTCCTGGCTCTGGCACCAGCAGGAGGCCGGGTCCTTGTTTAGTCCTGACTCTGGCACCAGCAGGAGGCCGGTCCGTGTTTAGTCCTGACTGACACCAGCAGGAGGCCGGGTCCGTGTTTAGTCCTGACTCTGGCACCAGCAGGAGGCCGGTCCGTGTTTAGTCCTGACTCTGGCACCAGCAGGAGGCCGGGTCGGTGTTTAGTCCTGACTCTGGCACCAGCAGGAGGCCGGGTCCATGTTTAGTCCTGACTCTGGCACCAGCAGGAGGCCGGTCCATGTTTAGTCCTGACTCTGGCACCAGCAGGAGGCCGGTCCGTGTTTAGTCCTGACTCTGGCACCAGCGGAGGCCGGTCCGTGTTTAGTCCTGACTCTGGCACCAACCTGGAGGCCGGGTCCTGCGGTTTAGTCCTGACTCTGGCACCAGCGGGAGGCCGGGTCCGTGTTTAGTCCTGACTCTGGCACCAGCAGGAGGTCGGTCCATGTTTAGTCCTGACTCTGGCACCAGCAGGAGGCCGGGTCCTTGTTTAGTCCTGGCTCTGGCACCAGCAGGAGGCCGGTCCGTGTTTAGTCCTGGCTCTGGCACCCAGCAGGAGGTCGGTCCATGTTTAGTCCTGGCTCTGGCACCAGCAGGAGGCCGGGTCCGTGTTTAGTCCTGGCTCTGGCACCAGCAGGAGGCCGGTCCGTGTTTAGTCCTGGCTCTGGCACCAGCAGGAGGCCGGGTCCGTGTTTAGTCCTGGCTCTGGCACCAGCAGGAGGCCGGTCCGTGTTTAGTCCTGGCTCTGGCACCAGCAGGAGGCCGGTCCATGTTTAGTCCTGGCTCTGGCACCAGCAGGAGGCCGGTCCATGTTTAGTCCTGACTCTGGCACCAGCAGGAGGCCGGTCCGTGTTTAGTCCTGACTGACACCAGCAGGAGGCCGGTCCGTGTTTAGTCCTGACTCTGGCACCAGCAGGAGGCCGGTCCGTGTTTAGTCCTGACTGACACCAGCAGGAGGCCGGTCCGTGTTTAGTCCTGACTCTGGCACCAGCAGGAGGCCGGTCCGTGTTTAGTCCTGACTCTGGCACCAGCAGGAGGCCGGTCCGTGTTTAGTCCTGACTCTGGCACCAGCAGGAGGCCGGTCCGTGTTTAGTCCTGACTCTGGCACCAGCAGGAGGCCGCTCCGTGTTTAGTCCTGACTCTGGCACCAGCAGGAGGCCGGTCCGTGTTTAGTCCTGACTCTGGCACCAGCAGGAGGCCGGTCGGTGTTTAGTCCTGACTCTGGCACCAGCAGGAGGCCGGTCCGTGTTTAGTCCTGACTCTGGCACCAGCAGGAGGCCGGTCCATGTTTAGTCCTGACTCTGGCACCAGCAGGAGGCCGGTCCGTGTTTAGTCCTGACTCTGGCACCAGCGGAGGTCGGTCCGTGTTTAGTCCTGACTCTGGCACCAGCCGGAGGCCGGTCCGTGTTTAGTCCTGACTCTGGCACCAGCAGGAGGCCTGGTCCGTGTTTAGTCCTGACTCTGGCACCAGCAGGAGGCCGGGTCCATGTTTAGTCCTGACTCTGGCACCAGCAGGAGGCCGGTCCGTGTTTAGTCCTGGCTCTGGCACCAGCAGGAGGCCGGTCCATGTTTAGTCCTGGCTCTGGCACCAGCAGGAGGCCGGTCCATGTTTAGTCCTGGCTCTGGCACCCAGCAGGAGGCCGGTCCGTGTTTAGTCCTGGCTCTGGCACCAGCAGGAGGCCGGTCCGTGTTTAGTCCTGGCTCTGGCACCAGCAGGAGGCCGGGTCCGTGTTTAGTCCTGGCTCTGGCACCAGCAGGAGGCCGGTCCGTGTTTAGTCCTGGCTCTGGCACCAGCAGGAGGCCGGTCCATGTTTAGTCCTGGCTCTGGCACCAGCAGGAGGCCGGTCCATGTTTAGTCCTGACTCTGGCACCAGCAGGAGGCCGGTCCGTGTTTAGTCCTGACTCTGGCACCAGCAGGAGGCCGGTCCGTGTTTAGTCCTGACTGACACCAGCAGGAGGCCGGTCCGTGGTTTAGTCCTGACTCTGGCACCAGCAGGAGGCCGGTCCGTGTTTAGTCCTGACTCTGGCACCAGCAGGAGGCCGGTCCGTGTTTAGTCCTGACTCTGGCACCAGCAGGAGGCCGGGTCCGTGTTTAGTCCTGACTCTGGCACCAGCAGGAGGCCGGGTCCGTGTTTAGTCTCTGACTCTGGCACCAGCAGGAGGCGGTCCGTGTTTAGTCCTGACTCTGGCACCAGCAGGAGGCCGGTCGGTGTTTAGTCCTGACTCTGGCACCAGCAGGAGGCCGGTCCATGTTTAGTCCTGACTCTGGCACCAGCAGGAGGCCGGTCCATGTTTAGTCCTGACTCTGGCACCAGCGGGAGGCCGGTCCGTGTTTAGTCCTGACTCTGGCACCAGCGGGAGGCCGGTCCGTGTTTAGTCCTGACTCTGGCACCAGCGGGAGGCCGGTCCGTGTTTAGTCCTGACTCTGGCACCAGCAGGAGGCCGGGTCCGTGTTTAGTCCTGACTCTGGCACCAGCAGGAGGCCGGGTCCATGTTTAGTCCTGACTCTGGCACCAGCAGGAGGCCGGTCCATGTTTAGTCCTGGCTCTGGCACCAGCAGGAGGCCGGTCCATGTTTAGTCCTGGCTCTGGCACCAGCAGGAGGCCGGTCCGTGTTTAGTCCTGACTCTGGCACCAGCAGGAGGCCGGTCCGTGTTTAGTCCTGACTCTGGCACCAGCAGGAGGCCGGGTCCGTGTTTAGTCCTGACTCTGGCACCAGCAGGAGGCCGGTCCATGTTTAGTCCTGGCTCTGGCACCAGCAGGAGGCCGGTCCATGTTTAGTCCTGGCTCTGGCACCAGCAGGAGGCCGGTCCATGTTTAGTCCTGACTCTGGCACCAGCAGGAGGCCGGTCCGTGTTTAGTCCTGACTGACACCAGCAGGAGGCCGGTCCGTGTTTAGTCCTGACTCTGGCACCAGCAGGAGGCCGGGTCCGTGTTTAGTCCTGACTCTGGCACCAGCAGGAGGCCGGTCCGTGTTTAGTCCTGACTCTGGCACCAGCAGGAGGCCGGTCCGTGTTTAGTCCTGACTCTGGCACTAGCAGGAGGCCGGGTCCGTGTTTAGTCCTGACTCTGGCACCAGCAGGAGGCCGGTCCGTGTTTAGTCCTGACTCTGGCACCAGCAGGAGGCCGGTCGGTGTTTAGTCCTGACTCTGGCACCAGCAGGAGGCCGGTCCATGTTTAGTCCTGACTCTGGCACCAGCAGGAGGCCGGTCCATGTTTAGTCCTGACTCTGGCACCAGCAGGAGGCCGGTCCGTGTTTAGTCCTGACTCTGGCACCAGCGGGAGGCCGGTCCGTGTTTAGTCCTGACTCTGGCACCAGCGGGAGGCCGGTCCGTGTTTAGTCCTGACTCTGGCACCAGCGGGAGGCCGGTCCGTGTTTAGTCCTGACTCTGGCACCAGCAGGAGGCCGGTCCATGTTTAGTCCTGACTCTGGCACCAGCAGGAGGCCGGTCCATGTTTAGTCCTGGCTCTGGCACCAGCAGGAGGCCGGTCCGTGTTTAGTCCTGGCTCTGGCACCAGCAGGAGGCCGGTCCATGTTTAGTCCTGGCTCTGGCACCAGCAGGAGGCCGGTCCGTGTTTAGTCCTGGCTCTGGCACCAGCAGGAGGCCGGTCCGTGTTTAGTCCTGGCTCTGGCACCAGCAGGAGGCCGGTCCGTGTTTAGTCCTGGCTCTGGCACCAGCAGGAGGCCGGTCCGTGTTTAGTCCTGGCTCTGGCACCAGCAGGAGGCCGGTCCATGTTTAGTCCTGGCTCTGGCACCAGCAGGAGGCCGGTCCATGTTTAGTCCTGACTCTGGCACCAGCAGGAGGCCGGTCCGTGTTTAGTCCTGACTGACACCAGCAGGAGGCCGGTCCGTGTTTAGTCCTGACTCTGGCAGCAGCAGGAGGCCGGTCCGTGTTTAGTCCTGACTGACACCAGCAGGAGGCCGGTCCGTGTTTAGTCCTGACTCTGGCACCAGCAGGAGGCCGGTCCGTGTTTAGTCCTGACTCTGGCACCAGCAGGAGGCCGGTCCGTGTTTAGTCCTGACTCTGGCACCAGCACGGAGGCCGGTCCGTGTTTAGTCCTGACTCTGGCACCAGCAGGAGGCCGGTCCGTGTTTAGTCCTGACTCTGGCACCAGCAGGAGGCCGGTCCGTGTTTAGTCCTGACTCTGGCACCAGCAGGAGGCCGGTCCGTGTTTAGTCCTGACTCTGGCACCAGCAGGAGGCCGGTCCGTGTTTAGTCCTGACTCTGGCACCAGCAGGAGGCCGGTCCATGTTTAGTCCTGACTCTGGCACCAGCAGGAGGCCGGTCCGTGTTTAGTCCTGACTCTGGCACCAGCGGGAGGCCGGTCCGTGTTTAGTCCTGACTCTGGCACCAGCGGAGGCCGGTCCGTGTTTAGTCCTGACTCTGGCACCAGCAGGAGGCCGGTCCGTGTTTAGTCCTGACTCTGGCACCAGCAGGAGGCCGGGTCCATGTTTAGTCCTGACTCTGGCACCAGCAGGAGGCCGGGTCCGTGTTTAGTCCTGGCTCTGGCACCAGCAGGAGGCCGGTCCATGTTTAGTCCTGGCTCTGGCACCAGCAGGAGGCCGGTCCATGTTTAGTCCTGGCTCTGGCACCAGCAGGAGGCCGGTCCGTGTTTAGTCCTGAGTCTGGCACCAGCAGGAGGCCGGGTCCTGGTTTAGTCCTGGCTCTGGCACCAGCAGGAGGCCGGTCCGTGTTTAGTCCTGGCTCTGGCACCAGCAGGAGGCCGGGTCCGTGTTTAGTCCTGGCTCTGGCACCAGCAGGAGGCCGGTCCATGTTTAGTCCTGGCTCTGGCACCAGCAGGAGGCCGGTCCATGTTTAGTCCTGACTCTGGCACCAGCAGGAGGCCGGTCCGTGTTTAGTCCTGACTCTGGCACCAGCAGGAGGCCGGTCCGTGTTTAGTCCTGACTGACACCAGCAGGAGGCCGGTCCGTGTTTAGTCCTGACTCTGGCACCAGCAGGAGGCCGGTCCGTGTTTAGTCCTGACTCTGGCACCAGCAGGAGGCCGGTCCGTGTTTAGTCCTGACTCTGGCACCAGCAGGAGGCCGGTCCGTGTTTAGTCCTGACTCTGGCACCAGCAGGAGGCCGGTCCGTGTTTAGTCCTGACTCTGGCACCAGCAGGAGGCCGGTCGGTGTTTAGTCCTGACTCTGGCACCAGCAGGAGGCCGGTCCATGTTTAGTCCTGACTCTGGCACCAGCAGGAGGCCGGTCCATGTTTAGTCCTGACTCTGGCACCAGCAGGAGGCCGGTCCGTGTTTAGTCCTGACTCTGGCACCAGCGGGAGGCCGGTCCGTGTTTAGTCCTGACTCTGGCACCAGCGGGAGGCCGGTCCGTGTTTAGTCCTGACTCTGGCACCAGCAGGAGGCCGGTCCGTGTTTAGTCCTGACTCTGGCACCAGCAGGAGGCCGGTCCATGTTTAGTCCTGACTCTGGCACCAGCAGGAGGCCGGTCTGTGTTTAGTCCTGACTCTGGCACCAGCAGGAGGCCGGTCCGTGTTTAGTCCTGACTCTGGCACCAGCAGGAGGCCGGTCCATGTTTAGTCCTGACTCTGGCACCAGCAGGAGGCCGATCCATGTTTAGTCCTGACTCTGGCACCAGCAGGAGGCCGGTCCATGTTTAGTCCTGACTCTGGCACCAGCAGGAGGCCGGTCCATGTTTAGTCCTGACTCTGGCACCAGCAGGAGGCCGGTCCATGTTTAGTCCTGACTCTGGCACCAGCAGGAGGCCGGTCCATGTTTAGTCTTGACTCTGGCACCAGCAGGAGGCCGGTCAACGACACAACAATAGAAATTATTCACCAAAATAGTTCAGATAAAATAACCATTGAAACTAAGGGAAATTCTACTGTTGGTAATTTAAATTTTAAAAACTTTTCAAATGAAACAACTTCAACTTCTAGCATAAATTTTGACACAATTTCAAATGACACTAATGTAGAAAATATGTTACAAAATAGTACCAAAGATTCTACTATTGACTATTTAAAATTTAAAAACTTTTTAAATGAAATGAACCAAAATTCTACTACCAAATTTGACCCAATTACTAATCTCACTATCAATACAAACCAACACCAAAATATGGACAACAAATCCTTTGAAACCAGTCAAATCGGGATTGGGACAGAAAAATGTTTTGCCATTGACTTTTCAAATTTTCAAAACTTATCCAATGAAACAAAATTTAATTCCAGTACTGATTTTGACTCAATTTCTTATAACACTAATGTAGAAAATGTGCATCAAAATGTTACAGATAAAATAATTGAAACAAAAAATTTAACTGTTGATTATTTCCATTTTCACCAAAATGTGGACTATAAATCTTTTGAAACCAGTGAAATCGGTATTGAAACAAAGAAAAATTCTGCCATTGACTCTTCAAATTTTCAAAACTTGTCCAATGAAACAAACTTTAATTCTAGTTCCAGTTTTGACTCAAGTGATGATCGAACGATAGAAATTACGCGCCAATCTACAACAGATAAAGTAACCATTGAAACTAAAGGAAATTCTGTTGTTGGTAATTTTAATTTTATTAACTATTCCAAGGAAATAAAATCAAATTCTATCACCAATTTTGACCCAATTTCTAATAACTCTAATGTAGAAAATATGCTCCAAAATAGTACAGGTAAAATAGCCATTGAAAATACAAAATCTACTGTGAAGAATTTATATAATTTGGGAATTTTTTCCAATGAAATTAACCAAAATTCTACCACCAATATTTACCCAACTGCTGGTCTCACTGCCAATACAAACCAGCACCAAAATATGGATGACAAATCTTTTGAAACCAGTAAAATCGACATTGGGACAAAGAAAAATTCTGCCATCGACTCAAATTTTCAAAACTTGTTAAATGAAACAAACTTTAATTCTAGAGCCAATTTTGAGCAAGTTTCTAATAACACTAAAGTAGAAAACATGCATCAAAATGTCACCGAGAAAAGAGCCTTTGAAACAAGAAATTCAACTGTTGATTATTTCCATTTTCAAAACTTTTCCAATGAAACAAATCAAAATTCTACTACCAATTTTGACCCAATTGCCAATCTCACTACCAATACAAACCAGCACCAAAATATGGACAACAAATCTTTTGAAATCAGTCCAATCGGCATTGAAACAGAGAAAAATTCTGCCATTGACTCTTCAAACGCTGGGGTAAGAGTTAACTCAGGGTTTTCTGTTTGACGAAGGAGGTTCAGAGTTTAGCTGAAGACATAAGACTTTATCACTTGATCTCAGAACAGATGATTCAATTTGGCGATAATAAAACCAGAGGAGGCTTCCATTCTAGAGGGACAGGAAGTCATGTGACCCTGGATCAATGTTTGGACAAGTCTTTTTTTTTTCACAACTTAGTTCTGCCAAGACCCAGTTTGCGAACCTGTCCTGAAGCCCTAAACTTAACCAAATGAACTGTCTCTCAGCCTAACCCTTTCCCTAATTGTGAAAAAATATATATTCTAAAAAACAAACATTAGCTAGCATAGCCACCAATGCTAAATAGAACTTGTGTGGCAGAAGTTGTTAAAACATTTTTTTTAGAGGTTTTGACATATTCATAGAGTGAATATAAAACAAATGTGGAGGAGCACCTCTTGTTTAATAAATGTATAAAATATCACAAAGAAAATACATCATTTTAAGTTGTGCTCGGATTAACTATTAAACAGTTCTTCAAAAGTTTAAAATGACAGTTTTAATAATTATTATTTGATTTTAAAGTACATTTGTATATGAACTATTTTAACAATTTTTAATGTTGAAGGTGTATCTTAATGAGTTAATTTTTTAGGTGCACAACAATCAAATTATAAATACAGTGATCCCTCGCTCTATCGCGTTTCATCTTTCACGGCTTCGCTGCTTCACGGATTTTTTTACAGTGTGGATATTTTTACAGTGCGTCCACTGAACTTCAGTGCACGCACAAGAACAGAGACCCTTTGACGAAGTGCAAGTTCATTGCAGTTCTCAAATATAATCGAAGGTGGCATATCCGTTTATAAAAATCTTCTTGCTCAGAAAAAGAAAGAGCGCCAACAACTAAAGAAAGACTCGTGCGCCTTCAGTAGAAACAGAGGCTACAGGGGGCGGAGTCAGGACCAAGAGGCACAGACTGTGAAATACACCAGTGACAATGTTTACAACCTTGTATTACTATATTAAAATGATTGTTTTAAACTAATTTTGGGCTTTAAAACAGGTTTTGTTTTTTGGTTTCATTCCATAGTTCAGTATTGCATTGTAAAATAATAAAACTACTACTTCACGGATTTCACTTTTCGCGTGTTATTTTTGGAACGCAACTCCCGCGATAAACGAGGGATCACTGTAACCATTGAAACTAAGGGAAATTCTACTGTTGGTAATTTAAATTTTAAAAACCTTTCAAATGAAATAAATTCAACTTCTAGCATACATTTTGACCCAATTTCAAATGACACTAATGTAGAAAATATGTTACAAAATAGTACCAAAGATTCTACTATTGACTATTTAAAATTTAAAAACTTTTTAAATGAAATGAACCAAAATTCTACTACCAATTTTGACCCAATTACTAATCTCACTATCAATACAAACCAACACCAAAATATGGACGAAAAAATCCTTTGAAACCAGTCAAATAGGCATTGGGACAGAAAAAAATTCTGCCATTGACTTTTCAAATTTTCAAAACTTATCCAATGAAACAAAATTTAATTCCAGTACTGATTTTGACTCAATTTCTTATAACACTAATGTAGAAAATGTGCATCAAAATGTTACAGATAAAATAATTGAAACAAAAAATTTAACAGTTGATTATTTCCATTTTCACCAAAATGTGGACTATAAATCTTTTGAAACCAGTGAAATCGGTATTGAAACAAAAGAAAATTCTGCCATTGACTCTTCAAATTTTCAAAACTCGTCAATGAAACAAACTTTTAATTCTAGTTCCAGTTTTGACTCAAGTGATGATCGAACGATAGAAATTCTGGCGCTAATCTACAACAGATAAAGTAACCATTGAAACTAAAAGGAAATTCTGTTGTTGGTCATTTTAATTTTATTAACTATTCCAAGGAAATAAAATCAAATTCTATCACCAATTTTGACCCAATTTCTAATAACTCTAATGTAGAAAATATGCTCCAAAATAGTACAGGTAAAATAGCCATTGAAAATACAAATTCTACTGTGAAGAATTTATTTAATTTGGGAATTTTTTCCAATGAAATTAACCAAAATTCTACCACCAATATTTACCCAACTGCTGGTCTCACTGCCAATACAAACCAGCACCAAAATATGGATGACAAATCTTTTGAAACCAGTAAAATCGACATTGGGACAAAGAAAAATTCTGCCATCGACTCAAATTTTCAAAACTTGTTAAATGAAACAAACTTTAATTCTAGTGCCAATTTTGAGCAAGTTTCTAATAACACTAAAGTAGAAAACATGCATCAAAATGTCACAGAGAAAAGAGCCTTTGAAACAAGAAATTCAACTGTTGATTATTTCCATTTTCAAAACTTTTCCAATGAAACAAATCAAAATTCTACTACCAATTTTGACCCAATTGCCAATCTCACTACCAATACAAACCAGCACCAAAATATGGACAACAAATCTTTTGAAATCAGTCCAATCGGCATTGAAACAGAGAAAAATTCTGCCATTGACTCTTCAAACGCTGGGGTAAGAGTTAACTCAGGGTTTTCTGTTTGACGAAGGAGGTTCAGAGTTTAGCTGAAGACATAAGACTTTATCACTTGATCTCAGAACAGATGATTCAATTTGGCGATAATAAAACCAGAGGAGGCTTCCATTCTAGAGGGACAGGAAGTCATGTGACCCTGGATCAAGGTTTGGACAAGTCTTTTTTTTTTCACAACTTAGTTCTGCCAAGACCCAGTTTGCGAACCTGTCCTGAAGCCCTAAACTTAACCAAATGAACTGTCTCTCAGCCTAACCCTTTCCCTAATTGTGAAAAAATATATATTCTAAAAAACAAACATTAGCTAGCATAGCCACCAATGCTAAATAGAACTTGTGTGGCAGAAGTTGTGAAAAATTTTTTTTTTAGGTTTTGACATATTCATAGAGTGAATATAAAACAAATGTGGAGGAGCACCTCTTGTTTAATAAATGTATAAAATATCACAAAGAAAATACACAATTTTAAGTTGTGCTTGAATTAACTATTAAACAGTTCTTCAAAAGTTTAAAATGACAGTTTTAATATTTATTATTCGATTTTAAAGTACATTTGTATATGAGCTATTTTAACAATTTTTAATGTTAAAGGTGTATCTTAATGAGTTAATTTTTTAGGTGCACAACAATCAAATTAT
>CM033636.1:30044548-30138113 GCA_019453435.1 Rhinogobius similis | reverse complement strand
ATGGATATTACACAACATAAAAATGTATCAACAAAGCCCTTAGAATAGACTGTGTAAAGGGGAAAATAGCAGAATATGGGACCTTTAAAAGATCTTGAGTCTCTAATTTTATTAAATAAATGTAAAATGTAATGACAGGAGGCCGCCAGAAGATGGTGCTATAATCCTTTACAAAAGGTCCACAAACTTTTTCAGGATAATATGAATAAAAAGGTGAACATTGGCTTCTCAAAAGTCTTGATTAGTTAAAAGTTTTTGAAACATTACGTCTTTATTTGATGTAAAACAATTAGAACCAAAAGCAGCTCATTATTTGTTGTCATTTTTGATAAATAAAAACATCTCTAAACTCAGAATGATGAAGTCCGACATTAAATCTACCCATTTGAGGCAAGAATAGCACGTTTTTATTGCTAAAAAGCAAACAAATAAAAAAACATGCAAGAGCTAAAGATAAATGTAATGCATTAACATCACGTCACGTTACACAGTGCACCTCTGAGGACGCAGAGCACACTGTCCAAGTCAAACTTATGGAAATGTGAACCTATAAAACTAAATCTATTTACTTCACATCGTTACAGAAGCTCATTATCATCTACAAATGTAAAAATACAAGAGCAATAAGTGCCTTAAACACAGATAATGTCGCACCTACCTCTTCACCATCTGAAATATGAAATACTCCCCAAACTACTTTCATTTCAGTTTAAGAGGGAGTGCCCAAAGTTCTGCCCTTAACCTGACGTGTTATTGTTACATTTGTGGTGGAAACTAACAAAGAACAAAAGATAAAGTACTGTACTGAAGTAAAAAAGTAAAAGGCTGTACAGTTGATACTTTCTACTGCACTACATTCTTTATTCATTTATTCTATAATTCAGTTGCTTTAAAGGGTCTCTGTTGTCTTAATCATCACAGTTCTTTATCCAAATCTTTATCTGTATTTTGATTTAAGTAACTGAGTATTTCTTCCACTGGGTAAGATGATAAAATAAGAACAATAGACAACTGCAGGATTAAGAATTGAAATAGTATTCATTATCTTACAAAATATTCAAGGCTGTTAATTGTAATAAAATAAGAATGATGACCGACATCTGTCTGAAGATTTTCCTGTAGTGAGTGATTTTACAGCACTACAGGATAATCTGTAACCTGTAGATGCACTTAAATCTACAGGTTAAAGGGTTGTACCTGATCTTTACTGTAGTGAAACAGGAAAAACAGAACTATGTTCCTGATTTTTTTCTATGTAATAAAGTAAATCTGTGTTGATCCAGCTCAGAAATATGTAATGTAATGTAAAAGCATCTATTCAGGTGAAAATGAGACCACAACTTTTACTCTGCATCTGTTTACAGAATATTTTCTTCTATGAGAAGCAGGAAGTGCACTGTTAGCATGCTAATGTTTGTTAGCGTTACCCATGAAGGTACGTGACGTTCAGACACTGAAAAGTGCTTCTAAACTCTTCGTCTTCGTCTTCTTCCGGGGCCAGGTCGCGGGGCAGCAGTCTAAGCAGGGACTCCCAGACTTCCTTCACCCCGGACACTTCCTCCAGCTCTTCCGGGGGGATCCCAAGGCATTCCCAGGCCACCTCCAGCTTGTCCTGGGTCTACCTTGGGGCCGCCTCCCGGTGGGACATGCCCAGAACACCTCCTGAGGGAGGCGTCCAGGAGGAGGAACGTAGATTGACCTGTAAATCTAGAGCTTCGCCTTTCGACTCAGCTCTTTCTTCACCACAACGGCCCGATACAGCGCCCGCATCACTGCAGAACAAGACCCCGAGATACTTGAACTCCTCCACTTGAGGCAAGGACTCCCCACCCACCCGGAGAAGGCAAGCCACCTTTTTCCGGTCGAGAACCATGGCCTCCGATTTGGAGGTGCTGATCTTCATCCCAGCTGCTTCACACTCGGCTGCAAACCGTCCCAGAGCTGCAGGCCCTGGTTTGAGGAAGCCATCAGGACGACATCATCTGCAAACAGCAGAGATGATCCTGTGGTCCCCAAACCGAACGCCCTCCACGCCCTGACTGCGCCTAGAAATTCTGTCCATAAAAATGAGGAACAGAACCGGTGACAAAGGGCAGCCCTGGTGGAGTCCAACATGCACCGGGAAAAGGTCTGACTTGACAAAGAGCCCCGGACCCCATACTCCCGGAGCACCCCCCACAAGGCGCCCCGGGGCACATGGTCGAATGCCTTCTCCAGATCCACAAAACACATGTGGACTGGTTGGACAAACTCCCATGAACCCTCGAGCACCCGATGGAGAGTATAGAGCTGGTCCAGTGTTCCACGACCGGGACGAAAACCAAATGCTCCTCCTGAATCCGAGGTTCGGCTATCATTCGGATTCTCCTCTCCAGTCCCTGGAATAGACCTTACAACCTCAGTGACTTCGGCTTGGGCGATGGGTGAGTCCGCCTCTGAGTCCCAAGACTCTGCTTCCTCTTCGGAAGATGTGACAGTGGGATGGAGGAGATCCTCAAAGTATTCCTTCCACCGTCCGACAATATCCCCAGTCGAGGTCAACAGCTCTCCACCAACACCGTTAGCACTGCTTCCCCCTCCTGAGGCAATGGACGGTTTGCCAGAATTTCTTCGAGGCCAACCGATAGTCCTCCTCCATGGCCTCCTGGAACTCCTCCCAATCTCAATTTTTTGCCTCTGTGACAGCCCGGGCTGCAGTGCGCTTGGCCTGCCGGTACCTGTCAGCTGCTTCGGGAGTCCCACAAGCCAACAAGGCCTGATAGGACTCCTTCAGCCTGACGGCATCCCTTACCTCCGGTGTCCACCACTGGGTTCGGGGATTGCGGCCGCGACAGGCACCAGAGACCTTGCGACCACAGCTACGAGCTGCTGCATCGACAATGGAGGTGGAGAACATGGTTCACTCGGACTCCATGACCCCAGCCTCCCCCGGGATCTGGGAGAAGTTCTCCCGAAGGTGTGACCCCGCTGACAGAGGGCTCTGCCACCAGGTGGTGATCGGTTGACAGCTCCGCCCCTCTCTTCACCCGAGTGTTCAAGATACGTGGCCGAAGGTCAGATGACACGACAACAAAGTCGATCTTCGACCTCCGGCCAAGGGTGTCCTGGTGCCACGTGCACTGATGGACCTTGTGCTTGAACATGGTGTTCGTTATGGACAAACTGTGACTAACACAGAAGTCCAATAACTGAACTGAACTGCCATTCTTCCTGATTACCCCTCTCCAAGTGTCACTGTCATTGCCCACGTGGGCGCTGAAGTCCCCCAGTCGAACAACGGAGTCCCCGGGCGGTGCACTGTCCAGTACCCCTCCCAGGGACTCCAAGAAGGCCTGGTGCTCTGCACCGTTGTATCGGCCTACGGCCTGAACAACGGTGCAGAGCACCAGGCCTTCTTGGAGAGACCTGTTCCCCACCCGAAGGCGGAGGGACGCGACCCTCTCGTCCACTTGGGTAAACTCCAACACGTGGCGGCTGAGCTGTGGGGCTATGAGCCCACACCAGCCCGCCGCCTCTCCCCGTGAGCAACGCCAGAGAAATGGAGCGTCCAGCCCCTCTCGAGGAGACGGGTTCCAGAGCCCAGGCTGTGCTGGAGGTGAGGCCGACTATATCTAGTCGGTAACGCTCTACCTACCGCACGAGCTCAGGCTCCTTCCCCCCCCAGCGAGGTGAGATTGCATGTCTCCAGAGCTAGTTTCTGTGTCCGGAGATCCAGTCGTCGAGGCCCCCGCCTTCGACCGCTGCCCAGATCCCTCTGCCCCGGCCCCTTACGGATCCTCCCGCAGGTGGTGGGTCCATGGGAGGACGGCCCCACGTCGCTCATTCGGGCTGGGCCCGGTCGGGCCCCGTGGGGGAAGGCCCGACCACCAGGCGCTCGCCGTTGACCACCTATCCCAGGCATTGTTCCAGGGTGGGGCCCCGGTACGTAACTGGCCTCGTTGGTTGACTCAGGGCTTCTGAACCGCTCTTGGTCTGACCCGTCACCTAGGACCTGTTTGCCATGGGTGACCCTACCAGGGGCATGAAGCCCCCAACAACAGAGCTCCCAGGATCATTTGGGTACTCAAACCCCTCCACCACATTATGGTGGTGGATCAAGGATTCTAAATTTCAATTCTAAACTCATTGTGTTGAATATTTATGATGCTGGGACTGTTTTAGGAAAGTGAGCGATACATGTGACTGATGTAAAGACCTTAACAGTGATGAAATAGTTCTGTTTTTCACGTTTCAAAACAGTAAAAATCAGGGCCTTTAAACCACACATTTCACTAAAACAATAATTCAAAAAATCTGCACCTCACGGCCGCCTTATTCACCCAATTATCACTCAGGCCCCCAGTAATAATTAACTCTGTATTCAAAAGAATATGGAATGTTTTTCTTTTTACAAATGAAAATAAAAATGTGACGGCTGCAGGCTTGATATGGATTCAGGGGCCAATGCTTTTTTGTACAAAACCTAAAACAGATTTAACAACATTGCATTGCGTGAGAGGGAACAATCTGATAAACTACGAGGAAGAACAAGCCTGGACACAGTCAATCCTTTCCTTCTGGCTTTCCTTTTTGTAAAAGCAGATGTGTTCTTGCTCATAGACGAACACAAAAATAAGCCTAAATACTTTATAACATCCTTATACATGTCCAGTCATGTGTGACCTTTGTCCTCTTAAAAGCACAAAAATGAGAAAATATCTAAATAAATATCAGCAGCAGTTTTATTACACACTCATAGTCCAGAGTTAAAACAACACAGCAGTGAGAACAATATTAAAAGATAAAAGATAACTTAAAGTAAATGTCACTTTTCTGAGTGAATGAATAAAGAATGCATATTTTTAAGGTGTTTTGAGCAATAAAAACCACTAGAAATAAAGAAGATCCATACATTTAATGCACAGTCGCACTATGTCGTCACATGCTGCACCTTCAGGATGTAGATCACACGGTCAAATCAACAGATTTATATTTATTGCCGTGAAATATAGAAATGTAAACCAATAAAACTGAATAAAACTTTTTCAGGATAAAATGAATAAAAAGGAGAACATTCATGTTCACATGATTAGTTAAAACTTTTGAAACATTACGTCTTTATTTGATGTAAAACAATAAGAACCAAAAGCAGCTCATTATTTGTTGTCATTTTTGATAAATAAAAACATCTCTAAACTCAGAATGATGACAATTATTGTTGCAAAAACAGAAATCGTACAATTATTGACTGAATGGTCTGATCAAATGACAAACTGATAACTACAGGATGATGATTATTTTCAACAATTACTTCTGTATTCTCAAATTATTCTGTGGTGAAAGTATTGACTGAATGTATTTTATTAATGTTTTAGAAAAGTGTCTTTGCTCCAGGTTTTGAGGCAGAAGGAGTCACTTCTAATCGGTGTTTGTCGCTCGAAACAATCCGCTGGTGTTTTCATGCAGCCTGTGCCTAAAGTAAAACGGCTTTCACTGGAATGTTCCAAAGTCCCACATTAAATCTACCCATTTGAAGCAAGAATAGCACGTTTTTATTGCTAAAAAACAAACAAACAAAAAAACATGCAAGAGCTAAAGATAAATGTAATGCATTAACATCGTCACGTTACACAGTGCAGCTCTGAGGACGCAGAGCACACTGTCCAAGTCAAACTTATGGAAATGTGAACCTATAAAACTAAATCTATTTACTTTACATCGTTACAGAAGCTCATTATCATCTACAAATGTAAAAATACAAGAGCAATAAGTGCCTTAAACACAGATAATGTCACACTTACCTCTTCACCAGCTGAAATATGAAATACTCCCCAAACTACTTTCATTTCAGTTTAAGAGGGAGTGTCCAAAGTTCTGCCCTTAACCTGACGTGTTATTGTTACATTTGTGGTGGAAACTAACAAAGAACAAAAGATAAAGTACTGTACTGAAGTAAAAAAGTAAAAGGCTGTACAGTTGATACTTTCTACTTCACTACATTCTTTATTCATTCATTCTATAATTCAGTTGCTTTAAAGGGCCTCTGTTGTCTTAATCATCACAGTTCTTTATCCAAATCTTTATCTGTATTTTGATTTAAGTAACTGAGTATTTCTTCCACTGGCTACGATGATAAAATAAGAACAATAGACAACTGCAGGATTAAGAATTGAAATAGTATTCATTATCTTACAAAATATTCAAGGCTGTTAATTGTAATAAAATAAGAATGATGACCGACATCTGTCTGAAGATTTTCCTGTAGTGAGTGATTTTACAGCACTACAGGATAATCTGTAACCTGTAGATGCACTTAAATCTACAGGTTAAAGGGTTGTACCTGATCTTTACTGTAGTGAAACAGGAAAAACAGAACTATGTTCCTGATTTTTTCTATGTAATAAAGTAAATCTGTGTTGATCCAGCTCAGAAATATGTAATGTAAAAGCATCTATTCAGGTGAAAATGAGACCACAACTTTTACTCTGCATCTGTTTACAGAATATTTTATTCTATGAGAAGCAGGAAGTGCACCGTTAGCATGCTAATGTTTGTTAGCGTTACCCGTGAAGGTACGTGACGTTCAGACACTGAAAAGTGCTTCCAAACCCAATGAACATTTATGATGCTGGGACTGTTGTTAGGGCTTGAAAATAAGGACCTCGATGCAGAGTCCAGAGAAAAAGTTTATTAACAAAAGGGTGGTTTGGGCTTGGTCCTGTGGGTGGGCTCCGAGCAGGCAGCAGTTCTAAAACAAGAAAGGACAAGATTAGCAGTTTGTCGATTCACAAACAAAAGCGTTAACGTTTCCAGGTTTTCACCAGCAAGGCAGAAGTACAATCTGGCGATGTGTGAAGATGAGCCCAGAGTCTTTATACTGCAGTGATGAGATGATGGAGGGCAGCTGCGCTTGCTCGGAGACCACACCCAACAGGAGCCAAAACTGGAACAAAAAACACCACAAACCAAGACCACACGAGGGTGCCAAAAACACAAAGCCATAACAGGACCCCCCCCCTCAACGGACGCCTCCTGGCGGCCTACCAGGCTTGTCAGGGAATCTGCGATAAAAGTCACTAAGCAAGTCAGGGTCCAAGATGAAGTGGCGAGAAATCCAGGACCTCTCCTCCGGGCCATAGCCCTCCGAGTCAACAAGAAACTGGTAACCACGCCCCCGCCGCCTAACATCCAGGACACGACTGACCGTAAAGGCCGGGTGGCCATCAACGATACGGGAGGGAGGAGGGGGCACGGAAGGAGGGCACAATGGACTGGAGACGACCGGCTTAATCAAGGAGACATGGAACTCTGAGGGCATTAGGCAACTTTAGCTTGACAGAAACAGGGTTCACAATCTTCTCAATCTCGTATGGCCCGACAAACCTGGGTGCCAGTTTCTTGCACTCAACTTGAAGGGGGAGGTCCTGGGAAGAGAGCCACACTCGTTGTCCAGGTCGGTAGTCAGGTGCAGCAGAGCGACGGCGGTTGGCACTTTGTTGATTGCGTGTAGACGATCGCATAAGGGCTGCCCGAACTGTCCTCCATATGGCACGACAACGTCGAAGATGAACCTGGACCGATGGAACCGCTACCTCTTGTTCCTGAGATGGGAATAGGGGTGGCTGGAAACCCATAGAGGCCATGAAAGGTGAGAGTCCAGTGGCAGAACTTGACATAGAATTGTTTGCGTATTCCACCCATGGGAGGAAAGTGGACCAAGCAGTTGGATGGCGGGCTGTCACACAACGGAGGGCCGTTTCCAGGTTCTGATTTGCTCTCAGCCTGGCCATTGGATTGAGGATGGAAACCAGAGGAGAGGCTAGCAGAGGCACCCACGGCACGACAGAATGCCTTCCACACTTGTGACGAAAACTGCGGTCCACGATCCGACACAATATCCATAGGAATGCCATGCAAACGAAAAACATGGAGGACCAATAGATTAGCAGTTTCCAAGGCTGAAGGAAGTTTAGGGAGCGGGACAAAATGGACTGCCTTGGAGAACCGATCAACAATAGTGAGGATAACAGTGTTACCTTGTGATGGGGGCAAACCGGTAACAAAGTCGACTGCGATATGTGACCAAGGGCGTGAGGGTACAGGGAGAGGATGCAGTAAACCAGCAGGAGGTGAGTGAGAGGACTTACTGCGGGCACAAACATCACATGCAGAGACAAACTCTCGAATGTCGGAATTCATGGTGGGCCACCAGAACTTTTCTTTTATGAATGTTATTGTGCGTTGGATACCTGGATGGCAACTGAGCTTGGTGGAGTGACCCCATTGAAGAACCTGGGAGCGGGCAGATGTAGGCACGTAGAGCCGATTAGGAGGACCATGACCTGGGTCTGGCTCAGCGCGTTGGGCCTCAGAGACTGCATTTTCGATCTCCCAGTGGGCTGCAGCTATAACACAAGAAGGTGGCAAGATAGTGCCTGGAACAGAGTTAATACAGTCAGGGGAGTACAGACGGGACAAGGCGTCAGGCTTGGCGTTCTTCGACCCTGGACGGTAGGTTAGTGTGAAATTAAACCTGCTTAGAAAGAGGGCCCAACGGGCTTGGCGGGAGTTCAGTCTCTGGGCTGATCTAAGGTAGGACAGGTTCTTGTGGTCAGTCCATATGATAAATGGTTGATGTGCCCCCTCCAACCAATGTCTCCATTCTTGGAGAGCTAAAATGACTGCCAATAATTCCCGGTTACCTACATCATAGTTTCTTTCAGCCTCTGTAAGCCTCCTGGAGAAGAATGCACAGGGGTGTAGCTTATTGGTTTCCGGAGAGCGTTGAGACAGGACAGCACCCACCCCAAGGTCTGATGCATCCACCTCCACAACAAACTGACGACCAGGATCAGGGTGTATGAGAACAGGTGCATTGGTGAATTTGTATTTGAGCCGATCAAAAGCATTCTGAGCTTCAGCAGTCCAGACAAAGGGAGAGGATGTGGAGGTGAGGCGTGTGAGTGGAGCTGCAACTCTGCTGTAGTCTCGAATGATGCGCCTGTAGAAATTAGCAAAACCCAAGAACCTCTGCAACAGTTTACGGGTAGTGGGGGTCGGCCAATCAACAACAGCCTGAATCTTGGCTGGGTCAGCTGTGAGTCTCCCCTGCTCAATAACAAAACCCAAAAAACTAACTTTTGGTTTGTGAAATTCACATTTCTCAGCTTTAACAAAGAGCTTGTTTTCTAAAAGTCTCTTCAAAACTAGACGGACATGTTGGATGTGTTCGTGGATATCCTTGGAGAAAATCAGAATGTCATCCAAGTATACAAAAATGAACTTGTTTAGCATGTCACGCAATACATCATTCACCAGAGATTGGAAGACAGCGGGGGCGTTGGTAAGCCCAAAAGGCATTACCTGATACTCAAAGTGTCCAAGTGGTGTGTTGAATGCCGTCTTCCATTCATCTCCACTCCTGATTCGCACCAGATGATAGGCATTGCGCAGATCCAACTTGGAAAAAATTGTGGCCCTGTGCAGAGGCTCAAAGGCAGAATCGATTAGTGGCAATGGATACTTGTTTTTAATCGTAATGTCATTGAGACCACGGTAATCAATGCAAGGCCGCAAGGTTTTATCTTTTTTGTCTACAAAGAAAAAACCAGCTGCAACAGGTGAAGAGGAGGGTCGAATGTGGCCAGAGGCTAATGCATCGTGAATATATTTTTCCATGGCTTCCCTCTCGGGACCAGACAGGTATATATAGCGACTAGATGGTAGGGGGGCACCGGGAAGAAGATCAATGGCACAATCGTATGGTCTATGAGGGGGAAGCGAAAGTGCCTTAGCTTTGCTGAAAACTTCTGCCAAATCATGATATTCAGTGGGAACATTAGAAAGATCAGGGGGCTCAGATTGGGTGAGAAGAGGAATATGAGCAGGTGGAATGGCTGAACGGAGACAATTGGAGTGGCAGTATATGCTCCAGGTAATAGAACCAGAAGGCCAATCAAACTGAGGATTATGGAGGGTCAACCATGGTATTCCAAGAACGATAGGGGCCAGCGGGGATGGAAGAACATAAAGTCTGATTGTCTCTTTGTGGTTACCAGACAGGACAAGGGTAACAGGAACAGTACGATGAGTCACATTAGCAATAAGCCGCCCATCAACTGCCTTAATGAGTTTAGGTTTATCAATAGGTTCTGTGGAAATGCCTGTTTGTCGCACAAAATCTGCATCAATAAAATTATCGTCAGCTCCAGAGTCAACTAAAGAAATAGCAGAAAATGACTCACCATTGAACAGGAGAGACGTCTGCAATTGAATGCGTTGAGGAGGGGATTTAATGGGGGTTTGGCTCATCAGTACCCCTTTACTCACTGATGAGCCATGTCTTTTGGTTGCACATTGCAATGGCTCCGAAAATGATCTGACCCCCCACAGTAGAAGCAGAGACGGGACTGCTGGCGGCGCTGACGTTCAGCTGGATCTAGACGTAGACGACCAAGCTGCATGGGCTCTTCAGCAGAGGAAGAGGATTGGGGTTTACTAGGCTCTGGATCGTATTTGAGGGGCGCAGGTTGTGGGGGTTTAAAGTTGTACTGAGAACTTGATGCTTTTTCTCTACGTCTCTCTCTCAGGCGGTTGTCCAGGCGTACAGCGAGAGAAATTAAAGATTCTAAATCAGAACATTCATCTCGAGCAGCAAGTTCATCTTTCATGCTTTCATTTAGGCCGTGAAAAAATGCCCCCTGAAGTGCAGTCTCGTCCCATCTGCTCGCCGCTGCTGCAATTCTAAAGTTCAATGAATACTGAGCAACAGAGGAAGAGCCTTGTCTTAGAGAAAAAAGGCGCTGGCCAGCTTCTTTACTCTGGATAGGATGGTCAAAAATACGCCTCATTTCAGTGGTAAATTCTGAATAAGAGTGGCAAAAATCAGAGTCAGAGTGCCATGCAGCTGTGGCCCACTCAGAAGCCTTCCCTGATAGTAAGCCCACTATATAGGCAATACGGGATCTGTCACTAGCATAAGTCTGTGGCTGCTGTTCAAAAACAAGGTCACATTTTAACAAAAAGCTCCCACAGGATCCAAGTTCACCAGAATATGGTTGGGGGGTAGGTATATATGGCTCACGTGCTGCTCGGGGAGAAGTTGCTGGTTGTGTGGCCTCCATTGGCCTCTGGGCAGACGAGCTGGGGGGATGGGTAGGAACAGGTGAAGCCAGTTGGGCTGTGACTAGAGAGAGCTGGGTTCCTATTTCACCAACATGAGAGGAAAGTTTCCTTATAGCGTCCATTACCTCCTTTATTCCCTGGTCATGGCGTCCAAGTGTTTGTCCATGTGCAGTTATGGCCTTGAAAATTGCATCCGGGTCTGCGGGGTCCATCCTGGCCAGATTGTTCTGTTAGGGCTTGAAAATAAGGACCTCGATGCAGAGTCCAGAGAAAAAGTTTATTAACAAAAGGGTGGTTTGGGCTTGGTCCTGTGGGTGGGCTCCGAGCAGGCAGCAGTTCTAAAACAAGAAAGGACAAGATTAGCAGTTTGTCGATTCACAAACAAAAGCGTTAACGTTCCAGGTTTTCACCAGCAAGGCAGAAGTACAATCTGGCGATGTGTGAAGATGAGCCCAGAGTCTTTATACTGCAGTGATGAGATGATGGAGGGCAGCTGCGCTTGCTCGGAGACCACACCCAACAGGAGCCAAAACTGGAACAAAAAACACCACAAACCAAGACCACACGAGGGTGCCAAACACAAAGCCATAACAACTGTTTTAGGAAAGTGAGCGAAACATGTGACTCATGTAGACCTTAACAGTGATGAACTAGTTCTGTTTTTCACTTTTCAAAACAATAAAAATCAGGGCCTTTAAACCACACATTTCACTAAAACAATGATTCCAAAAATCTGTACCTCACGGCCGCCTTATTCACCCAATTATCACTCAGACCCCCAGTAATAATTAACTCTAAATTCAAAAGAATATGGAATGTTTTTCTTTTTACAAATGAAAATAAAAATGTGACGACTGTAGGCTTGATATGGATTCAGGGGCCAATGCTTTTTTGGACAAAACCTAAAAACAGGTTTAACAACGTTGCATTGAGTGAGAGGGAACATTCTGATAAACTACGAGGAAGAACAAGCCTGGACACAGTCAATCCTTGCCACAAAACTTTGTTACAGTGAATGTTTTTTCCTTTTGGCTTTCATTTTTGTAAAAGCAGATGTGTTCTTGCTCATAGACGAACACAAAAATAAGCCCAAAGTCTTTATATCCAGCCTTATACATGTCCAGTCATGTGTGACCTTTGTCCTCTTAAAAGCACAAAAATGAGATCCAGAAAAAATCTCAATAAATATCAGCAGCAGCAGCAGTTTTATTACACACTCATAGTCCAGAGTTAAAACAACATAACAGTGAGAACAATGTTAAAATTTAATTCAGGATGTAGATCACACGGTCAAATCAACATAATTATATTTACTGCCGTGAAATATAGAAATGTAAACCAATAAAACAGAATCCATTTACTTCACATTGTGGCAGAAGCACATTATCGTCTACAAATGTAAAAATACAAGAGCAATAAGTGCCTTAAACACAGATAATGTCTCACTCACCTCTTCACCAGATGACATATAAAGTACTTTAATTTCCGTTCAATAAAAAGGCAGTGTCTGCCCTGATCCTCAAGTGTGATTGTTACGTCAGTGGTGTATCATCAGTGCTGTGTTTAAGTCATAGACCGTACATATCAGTGGACCATGTTAGCATGCTAGCCGCCGCATTCCAAATAGAAAGCAGCTATGGAGGCTCCTGGCTCCATAAAGCCGAGCTCCATTCACTTTCTATTGGGACACTGGTGCCCTTTACTCTGTAACTGTTTCTGTCAAACTCACATCTGGAACTAAAACGTCTGTTTTGACTCACTCCACATGATCCTGGTGGGGTTTTTTCTCGTTGGTTGTTCATAAATCAAGTTATTAGCAATAATAACTGACCAATCAGGTGCTTCCTTTTCCGTGGGCCGTTTTCACTCGTGTTAGCAACAGGTTTGATTGACAGCTAGCGCCACACGTTGCCATCTATGGTTGCCGCCGTCTCCTCTCGCCGAGGGGCGGATACCGTTAGCAACCTCGCTCCTGATTGGTCCGTGTGGTTGCCATGATACGCACTCGGATTTCCAAATATGGAGTCTGGCTCCGCTTTAGCCGCTATAACTGTTAGCCGCGATGGGCTTCATTTGGCTGGAGCCAAACGCTATGACGTCACATTCCCATAGTCCACTGATATGTACGGTCTATGATTTAAGTACAAAAAAATGCTAATGTTGTGAGATGTATGTCTAGCTCCTATTGGCAGATAGCTCTGTGTGTGACAGGAGTACGTGAGAGAGAGAGAGGCTGCGTGTGTGAGTGAGCCGTGGAGCGAGCGGGTGTGAATGTGTGGGTACCTGGGAGAGGACGGCGACCGGGGCTTAGTGAGAGTGCATTACTGCAAAGTAAAGCCAAAACTCTGGAGCAACAAACTGAGGTCGTCATTGCACTTACACTACACTTTAGACAACCGTGGGGTTCAGAACAGGGAGTTAAACCCGAGGACGAGCGACCCTTCGGCCCTGGAGAAGACCCCTGTGTCCTCCGACCACGGTCAGGGGACCGAGACAGGAACGGTTTAACACTAATTTGCACAACATTTTGAGAGCAGTGTCTGTACTTAATACTCCATTACATTTTTGAACAGAAAAAAGTATAAAGTACTTTTCACCTGGTCTGAGGAGTTACTTTTAACACGTTCATGGTGACATTCTGACTGAAGGTTTTGAGTTCAAGTCTCATATAAATGTATAAAATTCACAAGAAAAAAAGGCAATTGATTTAAAGTCTATATGACAGATTAGATGACACGTTATATTTAAGATTTTACTAAACATTTGCCCATTTGTCCCAGTTTGACAGTTTGTGTAAAGTTTATAATGTCACTTCCTGGTTGAACATGAGCACAAATATGACACAGTTAGAGGTAATCGAGTGACCCAGCAGTTTATCAGGTTCTTCCATGTATTTTCTGTTCTTTTTTTTACATAGTTTTGGCTAATCTTTCTCTAAGTTTAACACACCAACTGCAAACATGGCAGATTTCCATGGCAACGGCTGTTTTGGGTTGTTTACTTTTAAACTGTACTGCATTAGCGTTAGCATCGAGACACAAAGACCCCTTTATAAACACAGTGTCCTTTGGTGAAGTACTCGCTTGTTTGGTAAAGTCTTTAACGTGTTTCAGAGACGTCCAACACAACTCACTGTTCATTTTACATTGACTGGACCAAAACCCCATAGAAATGAAATAGACAGGAAGTACTGAGCTAGCCATTTTAAAAAATAAACAGACCAGCTGCCACCTTGTGCACAGAGTCAATTCAACAACAAATGACATTGTTCAAAAGTAAAGCACAAATAATAAAAAAATAAAATGCAAATGTGGCTTCTTTGTTGTGAGTTTTGTAGGAAATGCTAATAAA
This sequence comes from Rhinogobius similis, assembly GCA_019453435.1. Lineage (NCBI taxonomy): Eukaryota > Metazoa > Chordata > Actinopteri > Gobiiformes > Gobiidae > Rhinogobius > Rhinogobius similis. The sequence continues at coordinate 30,123,659 of CM033636.1, read as the reverse complement.
TGATTGGTGATTAACGTCCAAGAAGTCTTCAAACAACTGAAATGTGGCTTGTAAGTGTCTGAAACGTCCCCTGTGTGCGGTAAAAGTGCCGCACTAATGGAGCTCGGCATAGAACATCAAAAACACAGCCGTTACCATGGAAATCCGCCATGTTTGCAGCCGGTGTGTTAAACTTAGAGAAACATTAGCCAAAACAATGTTAAAAATTGAACAGAAAATCCATGGAAGAACCTGATGGATCACTTCTGGTAAATAAGTATATAATGTTAGCATACTTTTGAATTAATGCTAAGTTAATGTAGCATCTTAAAATCTCCATTGATTTAACATCGGGCTAATGGAAAATTCTGTTATGTGTGACCATTCCGAACTCAATTATCAATTATGTTTTTGTGTTATTCTGAGCTTTTAAGTCAGGCATGTCCAAACTAAGGCCCGGGGGCCCTTAGACTTCCTGGTGAACTGGCCCACATTGTCCTGATAAGTACTATTTACAGCACATTTCAGATTTTCTACAATTCTAACCTAAATAACTAACATTTTGGTGCCACACAGACCTGATATTAAGACACTGAGACTGAATGTAGATGTGGTGGAGCTTAAAACATCAGATAAATGCAGCTTTTTTGAACGTTTCACGATTGATTTGTGGCCCTCCGCTTGGTCTATATTTCAATATGTGGCCCTCGATGGAAAAAGTTTGGACACCTCTGTTTTAAATGTTTACTTTGATGCAGGTCTTTGACATTTAAAAGTCGGTGAAAATTGTGAAAAAGCCGCTAAAAGCCTCGGTATGGGCCTGACTGCTCCGTGAGACGTTAAAGGCAAAAACCAACACCTTTCAGGCAACATTTGTGACACAACTTTGAATTCATAAAAAGGCAAAGTACAAAAAGTAAACTCTCGTCGCTTCCCGTAGAATTAATGTCTCCGACCAGCCGCAATTTAACTCAGTTCTTAAAATGAAGAGAAATGAATGAAACTGGCCTGAACCGATGGTGTTGGGAAAACGCTGTGGTCTCATTTTCACCCAAATAGATGCTTTTACAATAAATCTGCTGGAACTGCACAGATTTGACTTTTTACACATTAAAACAATCACAAACATGGACTGGTTCTGGTTTGTCCCGCTTCAGCAAATACTGGACCATCCCAAATAAAGAATGTCGTAATGAACACACTGCACGTTAAACTACTAATATTCAAAAATAATTAAAAATAGTAATGATGTACGTAATGTTGAGAAAAGTGATTTTATTGCAGGTTGTGGGTAAAAGCAAAGAACAGTTCTAAAGAAAATACAAACAATCAGGTGAATTCCCCACATTCAGCAAAGATGGACCAATGCACGACGCCCAGAACATTAAAACTCTAAGTAGTAATTACTTATAGTTTAGTGTCATTTTCACTGTACTCTGTGACTTTAAAATGGAACTAATTACAAATACATGCTAGAATCAGAGTGGATTACAAGTACAGGTTTAAAAATGAACAAAAAGTACAGTTAGCCAAATAAAATAGGAAACTTACTCAATTAAAGTAGCATGAGTGTTTGTAATGAGTGATTTTATCTAACCACAGTCGCAGGGACGATCCATGTTTGTCCCTTCGCTGTGATGCAAACGTTTGTTGAGTTGAGTGGGCGTGTCTGGGCGGCCGAGGAAACGGGGAATCAGAAGAAAGCAGGAGAATGAACTGAACGTGCATGAATCACACAAATGAGCGGATAAATGAGAAAAAAAACAATTATAATATGTCAAAAGTCAATTTAGAATGGTATGGCTCCTTTAAGTCATGGTGTACAGCTGTTTTATGTCACTGTGGACAGTTTGAGTCACTAGACAGTTTGAGTCACTGGACGGTTTGAGTCACTGGACAGTTAAAGTCACTGGACAGTTTAAGTCACTGTGGACGGTTTGAGTCACTGGACAGTTTGAGTCACTGTGGACAGTTTGAGTCACTGGACAGTTTAAGTCACTGTGGACAGTTTGAGTCACTGTGAACGGTTTGAGTCACTGCGGACGGTTTGAGTCACTGCGGACGGTTTGAGTCACTGGACAGTTTGAGTTACTGTGAACAGTTTGAGTCACTGCGGACGGTTTGAGTCACTGCGGACGGTTTGAGTCACTGGACAGTTTGAGTTACTGTGAACAGTTTGAGTCACTGCGGACGGTTTGAGTCACTGCGGACGGTTTGAGTCACTGGACAGTTTGAGTCACTGGACAGTTTGAGTCACTGGACAGTTTGAGTCACTGTGGACGGTATGAGGCACTGGACAGTTTGAGTCACTGGACAGTTTAAGTCACTGTGGACAGTTTGAGTCACTGGACAGTTTAAGTCACTGTGAACAGTTTGAGTCACTGGACAGTTTGAGTCACTGTGGACAGTTTAAGTCACTGGACAGTTTAAGTCACTGGACAGTTTAAGTCACTGGACAGTTTGAGTCACTGTGGACAGTTTGAGTCACTGGACAGTTTGAGTCACTGTGGACAGTTTGAGTCACTGGACAGTTTGAGTCACTGGACAGTTTGAGTCACTGTGGACGTTTTTCTTCAGTCGCTGAGGACTGAATGTTTAAGACGAGACACTGCAGGTGAAAAGGAAAACTTCTTAAATTTAAACTAGATCTGACTAAAAATTGTCCTAAAAATCCAGATTTCGCCTCATTTTTTTGACTCAGTTTAAAGATATCAAAAACTCCTTGTGTCCGTTCTGTCAGAATCTGGTACAGTTTGGTGTAGGATCTACTTTAAGGCTGATCTTTATGTCTCGAGGGACAAAAATGCATTTTTAGAAAACGTCCTTTGAAGTTACAATGTTCCAGAGAAATCTATGGATGAAGTGGATTCAATGGAAGAATAAAACATCTTTAGGAGCAGATTGGACACGTTTGTTGTTTCTACATGAAAGTCGATATGAGAGAGAGAAAACTGAACAAAAAACTGGAAAAAACAAAACAAAAAAACAACATGTTTTTCCTGTAGTGTCTCGCCTTAAGTCTCTGGATTTCAGTCGCTGTGGACTGAGTGCAGTGGTGTAGTTTACATTTTTCTAGTGGGTTTACTGTGATTTTCAAGCGCGTGGGACAAATCCACACATCAGTGCCCCCTCCTCCCTCAGTTCTGCTGCACAGGCCCTACACTCCTCACACGCACTTTCTCTTCTTCAATCTCCTCCAAAACTGTCAGACTGCAGTAGTTTTTTTCCAGAACATCTAAACCTGTGTTTATTTTGTACGTACATTTATAACATTTAGTCTTTAGCAAGAATGAGTTTGTCTTTGCTGCGCGCGCTGGTGTGTCGGCTGCATTTGCGTTGCTCTTTTATTCATTCACTTTCTTCGTGAATATGAGGCCAATTAACATCAAATGAAGAACATTTTGTAGCTTGAGACCAGCAGGACAAGGCTGCGCCATTTCCTTCCATTGAACCTGATCCGCCTGAGCATCTGTCGAGTCTGTGGAGTCTGCTTCTGTCAGTGATCGATTTGTAGTGAGTATGAGCCAATCCATCTGCACTTCTAGTGGGCATACGCCGTAAACCTGTGGATCATGTAGACTACACCACTGCCTGAATGTTTAAGTCACTGTGGACTTGGTGCTTGAGTCACAGTGAACTATTAAGGTTACTGTGAACTTGGTGCCTCAGTCGCTGAGGACTTGAGCCTCGGTCGCTGAGGACTTGAGCCTCGGTCGCTGAGGACTTGAGCCTCGGTCGCTGAGGACTTGAGCCTCGGTCGCTGAGGACTTGGTGCCTCGGTCGCTGAGGACTTGAGCCTCGGTCGCTGAGGACTTGAGCCTCGGTCGAGGAGGACTTGGTGCCTCAGTCGCTGTGGACTTGGTGCCTCAGTCGCTGAGGACTTGAGCCTCGGTCGCTGAGGACTTGAGCCTCGGTCGCTGAGGACTTGAGCCTCGGTCGCTGAGGACTTGAGCCTCAGTCGCTGTGGACTTTCTGGAGCAGATTCCAAACTGGACTTGCATCTGGAAACAGAGAAAACACCACGTTATAAAAGGCACATTAATGATATTGTACCTGTTCTGTTCACACTGTAGTACAGGCCACAGTGTGTGAAGTGTAATCATACAGCAAAGCATTCTGGGACACAGAGAGTAAACAGATGAAGAAATATGAAATTTAAACTGTTAAGAGTTTTCATGGCTAGATGCTTTACTTAAATGTTTATAAAAAATATCAACAACAGATTTTCATAACTTTTAAACTTTAAACACTGAAAGGAAACAGAAACAGAAGATGCATCACTTACATTTGTTCAGAGTTATGCTGCCGCCTCCATAGACGGAGGGCGGTTCATTGAGCGCCGTCTTCTGGGTCGAACTCTGGAGCGACCCCTGGACCAGCCAAGTCTGAAACGCAGACGGTAAATATGAAACAGCTCCAGACTTAAACACCTCTGGATGAAAATGAGCCGATCTGTACGTTTAAATGTTTATTATTTGGCCTTGATGTAAATCCAACATTAACATTATGTAAACTCAACATTTAAGAAAATAAACTATAGAAAAACAAACCGTTCAATATTCAAAAAAGATTATCAATTATTACATTAATTAATTATTACACAATTATCAGCACAACAAGTCAATCTTTTTCAGACTTTTATGTTTCCCATAATTATCGCTATTAACAGTTTTTTGGTCGGAGGAAAGCAGATGTTTCTTTATATTTGTGAATTCAACAGTGATCCAGTCTATTTTTACAAAGTCCATGTCCTCAGGCAAAAGGACAGCCCCAAAACTAAAATTTTACACAAAAAAAGTTTTAACACAATTGTTACAACCCAGCTCAGCTAGGGTAGGGGAGGTAACAAAAAAAAACCAAAGGTGGGAAAAGGTTTAAATAAAGATGCAATTTAATGAACAGGGGTGCAAGGGTAAATTAACAGAACTAACCCAAAATAAAACTAATAAAACAACACAAAAGAACAAAACACACAAGTACAGGAACTGCCACTGCAGCCCTGATACATATGACACAAAGGCATACTGGCCACACAGGCCAGCAGCTCCGAACAGGTGTGGAGTTAGTCCTTAAATACTGGGCGGGGCTGATGTGGAGCCACAGGATTGGCCAGGTGTTTTCAGGTGGCACCAATCAGGGACCAGCTGTTTGCAGCCAACCACGATCCTGAGTGTAGATCCGGATTCTTCCAGCACACAGACTCGGACAAACACAATATTCAAAAATACAAAAGGAGGCAGGAAGAGTAGGCCTGGGGCCGTAACACAATTTTTTCTTCACTTAAAACATTCCCTTTTCTCCACCACATTGTCCCATGCATTTCTGATCGTATTAATATAAATCTGTCTTTGTCCTGAATGGATCTGTGCGACTTCAGGGGCCCATCTCTTACCGCGACTCGGACTCATCAGAGGAGGATGGAGGCCGGTTTCTTGGGTTGCCCCTGGTCCGAGCCTTGGTCCGGCCCCTGGACTGACCCCTGGTCCTGTCCTGGGACTCATGTCTGAAAACAACAGTGTTTGTTACAACATGGAAGAGTGAACGTCACCTGGATATCTACTGTTCCATCATAAAGTTAACATTATGTTTGAAAAAAGAGGGAAAAACACTGCCCCCCCCCAAAAAAAAAACAGGAAAAAGAAACCCTGAACCAATGTGGGCCATAAATCCTGAACCACTGTGACAATGTGGGCCATGAATCCTGGACCAATGTGGGCCATAAATCCTGAACCACTGTCACAATGTGGGCCATGAATCCTGAACCACTGTCACAATGTGGGCCATGAATCCTGGACCAATGTGGCCCATAAATCCTGGTCCACTCTGTCACAATGTGGGCCATGAATCCTGAACCACTGTCACAATGTGGGCCATGAATCCTGAACCACTGTCACAATGTGGGCCATGAATCCTGGTCCACTCTGTCACAATGTGGGCCATGAGTCCTGGACCAATGTGGGCCATGAATCCTGGTCCACTCTGTCACAATGTGGGCCATGAATCCTGAACCACTGTCACAATGTGGGCCATGAATCCTGAACCACTGTCACAATGTGGGCCATGAATCCTGGTCCACTCTGTCACAATGTGGGCCATGAGTCCTGGACCAATGTGGGCCATGAATCCTGGTCCACTCTGTCACAATGTGGGCCATGAATCCTGGACCACTGTCACAATGTGGGCCATGAATCCTGAACCACTGTCACAATGTGGGCCATGAATCCTGGTCCACTCTGTCACAATGTGGGCCATGAGTCCTGGACCAATGTGGGCCATGAATCTTGGACCACTGTCACAATGTGGGCCATGAATCCTGGACCACTGTCACAATGTGGGCCATGAATCCTGGACCAATGTGGGCCATGAATCCTGGACCACTGTCACAATGTGGGCCATGAATCCTGGACCAATGTGGGCCATGAATCCTGGTCCACTCTGTCACAATGTGGGCCATGAATCCTGGACCAATGTGGGCCATGAATCCTGGACCACTGTCACAATGTGGGCCATGAATCCTGGACCACTGTCACAATGTGGGCCATGAATCCTGGACCACTGTCACAATGTGGGCCATGAATCCTGGACCACTGTCACAATGTGGGCCATGAATCCTGGACCACTGTCACAATGTGGGCCATGAATCCTGGACCACTGTCACAATGTGGGCCATGAATCCTGGCGTCGTCGTGTTGGAGTCAGGGATGATGAGATCCACTGATGAAATGACCTGATGCTCAGGTTGATCTCGTTCTTTGGCACAAAGTGTTGTTCAATCTAGACCTGACCATCTGCAGCTCCACGGCTGCCCCCTACAGGCCACAGGAGGTACTGCCTCTACGACCAGTTAATCCTTCAAGACAATGGTTTATAGTTTGAATAGTTTCTCAATGATTTGACTCTTCTCAAACGCTCAGATCTTTTCCACGAGCACAGGATTTGTCTTTCCACATTTATTACAGAAAAGAGAATCCATCAGTTTGGTTTAAGTGCCATGGAGAGGTTTGCTTAGTTCAATTCTGTGTGGTGGCTTTTTTTTTTTTTTTTTGGACAGGCAGTGTACTTTTCTGACATGTTTAAATGTAGTTCCTCCTCAAAACCACACCTGGAGTTGTTTAGTTTCATTTATGTGTCAGTTTTCTTGCAGCTTTAGTCTGTTTCCCTCTGCACACCCTTTAAACTCCTTTTAAAGATTTGTTCAGACAATTTCACTGTTAAATGAAGTCTGTTATTCAGCTGAGTACATTTTTATCGGCAAACTACTAACCTTCAGTCAGCAATTTATTCAGCGTTAAAGCATCTACCTCTCTTTCATATCTTTTAATCAACATGATGTGATGAAGGAGTAAAAAGTAGAGCTTTTTCCAGACAGAAGTGTAACTGAGGTGGACCACCCAAGCACAGCCAATCAGAGAACGGCTTTTGGCTCTTACTTCCCGCTAGACGAGAAATAAAACACTGCACTAGAACACGCAGAATGTACACCGCAGTTTTTGTCACAAAGTGCAGCGTTTAGTCTTTGGGAAAAAACACAATGTACTAAAGTCAGATCCTCCAGCTGTAAGTGCAGTAAAAAAGTCATAATTCTTGTTTCTTTCCAGCTCAGATTACAATATTCACCTTGTTCCTGAAGTTTCCGTACGCGCCGCCGTCTTGTTTCCGTTGTAGTTTAAACGGGGCAGACGAGCTCAACAGAAAATAAGTTCTACATGGACTAAAAAGACGTTTTCAGACTGACCAGGAAATCGTTGTGACTTGTTGTTGCTCGTGTTCATTAAACATTTTACACAAATCAATCTACTTTATGTAACATTTTAGCGTCAGACTTTTCCCTCGTTCATCATTAGCTTTAACAGAGTTCTCATCAAACGGAAGTGCGTTTACAACAAAAGCGCGTATCTGTGGAAAAAAAGAGACATAAGTGGGTGGGGCAGAATAAGGGGAATACTCTAATCCATTGATTTTCAACTATTGTGCCGAGGAACACTAATGTGCCTTGAGAAAATGTCCAGTTTGAGTTAACGGCTTCACAAATGCAGATTAATGGACTAATTTACCTTTTTGGAGTGTCCTGAGCAACATTTTCACCAAAAAAGCACACGCAAAACCATCACTAGACATTTCAGACAATTAGACAACTAGACAGTGACACAGACATTATTTGCCTCATTACATACAATATTTTTAACTAAATGGTCTGATTTGGTCATGTTTTAGTGGTAGGTGGTGTGCCGTGGAGGCTTTAAACCCAAAGCGTGTGCCACAACTCAAAAAAGGTAAAAAAAACACTGCTCTAATCACCTTATTCTGCCCCGCCCACTTTTGTCTCTTTTTGATCTGCTCGACGTTCATGCATGTGTCCAACGAGGGAAGAGTCTCTCGCTAAAATGTTACATAAAGTAGACTGATTTGTGTAAAATGTTTAATGAACACGAGCAACAACACATCACACTGCACTGATTTGGAGCCCGAAAACAGCTTTTTAGTCGAGTAGAACTTATTTTCTGTTGAGTTCGTCTGCAGAAACGGACGAAAGATGGCAGCGCCCACGACAGCTTCCAGAATCAGGTGAATAAAATCTTGTGACTCAGTTTTAATGATATTTTCTGTTTGATGTGCACATTTTAACATATGGGGTGCACGGTGGCAGAGCGGTTAGAGCTTCTGCCTCTCAAGGAGATCGTGGGTTCGAATCCCGGACCACCCCAACATCACACGATCTCTCTGGGTGGAGTCTGCATGTCCTCCCCGTGTTACCGTGGGTTCTCTCTGGGTTCTCTGGCTCCTCCCACCGTCCAAAGACATGACTGTGTAGGTTAATTGACAACTCTAAATTGCCCGTAGTGTGTGAATGTGAGAGTGAATGGTTGTCTGTGTGTGTGTGAATGAATGATAATATTCATTGGCTGGTGTATGAATGAGAGTGAATCCGGGACAACAGATGGAAATTAGCCCAAGGCTACAATCTAGTGTGTTTACAGCATGTATATCATGTATGTTCATGCAATGTCCCAACCAAAAAAAATAAATAATAATAATTAAAAAAAATAATATTTTGACAGTATCTTCGACGACCCAGAGGCCGCTCACAGTGTAAGGGGAGTTTAAATGATCTGATGAAGGCTGTACTCACGGAGCGGGGCTTTGATGAGGCCCAGAGCTGTCAGTGTCCATTGTACCAGTCTGAGAGGACCGCACCTGCAGAGGAGAACTGTGCACCTGCAGAGGAGAACCGTGCACCTGCAGAGGAGAACTGTGCACCTGCCGAGGAGAACTGTGCACCTGCAGAGGAGAACTGTGCACCTGCAGAGGAGAACGAACCGTGCACCTGCAGAGGAGAACCGTGCACCTGCAGAGGAGAACTGTGCACCTGCAGAGGAGAACTGTGCACCTGCCGAGGAGAACTGTGCACCTGCAGAGGAGAACCGTGCACCTGTAGAGGAGAAGAACTGTGAACTGAGGACCTGCAGACGGACAGAGAAACAGAGACCAGGTTAGACAACAATTTAAACGTTAATTTACAAAAATAATGACGCTGTTGTGTGATTTTATTTGTCCACAAACAAAACAAGTCAAGGTTATTAGCAAGATCTATAAAAGTGGTTCTTAAACTAGGGGTTGGGACTGCAATGGGGGGTCGCGAAATGATTTCCAGGGATTCCTATTTGTTGGCATATTAAATTCATTTTTCTAGGTCTATATTCTCAAAATAAAATCAAACATTAGATGTAAGGCTAATTTATCACTTTGCATGTCACCTTTTTTGTGTTTGGGGGTCGCAAATGTGAACTATTGTTATTTTGGGGGTCGTGACTGAAAAAGTTTGAGAACCACTGATCTATAATATAATTGTTTTAACTACAGTTTAGACCAAGACTCTTCAACTTAAGGCCCAAGAATACAGAAAATATTGTATCTGCAGTTACTGGTTTAGTCCTGGTTTAGTTCTGGTTTAGACCGGGTTTAGTTCTGGTTTAGATAAAAACAGGTTTAACAACATAGCAGGAGCGGGAACAACCTGGTAAACTATGAGGAAGAACAAGCCTGGACACAGTCAATCCTTGCCACTAAACTTTGTTACAGTGAACGTTTTTTCCTGTTGGCCTTCCTTTTTGTAAAAGCAGATGTGTTCTTGTTCATAGACGAACACAAAAATAAGCCAAAATACTATATCCAGCCTTATACATGTCCAGTCATGTGTGACCTTTGTCCTCTTAAAAGAACAAAAATGAGATCCAGAAAAAATCTAAATAAATATCATCAGCAGCAGCAGTTTTATTACACACTCATAGTCCAGAGTTAAAACAGTGAGAACAATATTAAAAGATAATTTAAAGTAAATGTCACTTTTCTGAGTGAATGAATAAAGAATGCATATTTTTAAGGTGTTTTGAGCAATAAAATCCGCTACAAATAAAGATCCATACATGTATTGCACATAGTCACACACGTCGTCACATGCTGCACCTTCAGGATGTAGATCACACGGTCAAATCAACAGATTTATATTTATTGCCGTGAAATATAGAAATGTAAACCAATAAAACTGAATCCAATTGCTTCACATTGTGACAGAAGCACATTATCGTCTACAAATGTAAAAATACAAGAGCAATAAGTGCCTTAAACACAGATAATGTTGCACTCACCTCTTCACCAGATGAAATACAAACTACTTTCATTTCCGATTAATAACAAGGGAGTGTCTGCCCTGATCCTCAAGTGTGATTGTTACGTCAGTGTTTATCATCAGTGCTGTGTTTAAGTACAAAAAAATGCTAATTTGCATATCAATATTCTTACTTCACCACATTTTGAGAGCAGTGTCTGTACTTAATACTCCATTACATTTTTACTAAAAAGTATAAAGTACTTTTCACCTGGTCTGAGGAGTTATTTTTAACACGTTCATGGTGACATTCTGACTGAAGGTTTTGAGTTCAAGTCTCATATAAATGTATAAAATTCACAAGAAAAAAAGGCAATTGATTTAAAGTCTATATGACAGATAAGATGACACGTTATATTTAAGGTTTTACTAAACATTTGCCCATTTGTCCCAGTTTGACAGTTTGTGTAAAGTTTATAATGTCACTTCCTGGTTGAACATGAGCACAAATATGACACAGTTAGAGGTAATCGAGTGACCCAGCAGTTTATCAGGTTCTTCCATGTATTTTCTGTTCACTTTTTTACATAGTTTTGGCTAATCTTTCTCTAAGTTTAACACACCAACTGCAAACATGGCAGATTTCCATGGCAACGGCTGTTTTGGGTTGTTTACTTTTAAACTGTACTGCATTAGCGTTAGCATCGAGACACAAAGACCCCTTTATAAACACAGTGTCCTTTGGTGAAGTACTCGCTTGTTTGGTAAAGTCTTTAACGTGTTTCAGAACTCACTGTTCATTTTACATTGACTGGACCAAAACCCCATAGAAATGAATAAGACAGGAAGTACTGAGCTAGCCATTTTAAAAATAAACAGACCAGCTGCCACCTTGTGCACAGAGTCAATTCAACAACAAATGACATTGTTCAAAAGTAAAGCACAAATAATAGAAAATAAAACGCAAATGTGGCGTCTTTGTTGTGAGTTTTGTAGGAAATGCTAATAAATGATCGGTGATTAACGTCCAAGAAGTCTTCAAACAACTGAAATGTGGCTTGTAAGTGTCTGAAACGTCCCCTGGTAAAAGTGCCGCACTAATGGAGCTCGGCATAGAACATCAAAAACACAGCCGTTACCATGGAAATCCGCCATGTTTGCAGCCGGTGTGTTAGACTTACATAGGGAAAAATTTGCCAAAACAATGTTAAAAAGTGAACTAAAAATCCATGGAAGAACCTGATGGATCACTTCTGGTAAATACATTTATCAGTATATAATGTTAGCATACTTTTGAATTAATGCTAAGTCAATGTAGCATCTTAAAATCTCCATTGATTTAACATCGGGCTAATGGAAAATTCTGTTATGTGTGACCATTCCGAACTCAATTATCAATTATGTTTTTGTGTCATTCTGAGCTTTTAAGTCAGGCATGTCCAAACTAAGGCCCGGGGGCCCTTAGTCTTCCTGGTGAACTGGCCCACATTGTCCTGATAAGTACTATTTACAGCACATTTCAGATTTTCTACAATTCTGACCTAAATAACTAACATTTTGGTGCAGTACAGACCTGATAATAAGGCACTGAGACTGAATGTAGATGTGGTGGAGCTTAAAACATCAGATAAATGCAGCTTTTTTGAACGTTTCACGATTGATTTGTGGCCCTCAGCTTGGTCTATATTTCAATATGTGGCCCTCGATGGAAAAAGTTTGGACACCTCTGTTTTAAATGTTTACTTTGATGCAGGTCTTTGACATTTAAAAGTCGGTGAAAATTGTGAAAAAGCCGCTAAAAGCCTCGGTATGGGCCTGACTGCTCCGTGAGACGTTAAAGGCAAAAACCAACACCTTTCAGGCAACATTTGTGACACAACTTTGAATTCATAAAAAGGCAAAGTACAAAAAGTAAACTCTCGTCGCTTCCCGTAGAATTAATGTCTCCGACCAGCCGCAATTTAACTCAGTTCTTAAAATGAAGAGAAATGAATGAAACTGGCCTGAACCGAAGGTGTTGGGAAAACGCCGTGGTCTCATTTTCACCCAAATAGATGCTTTTACAATATATCTGCTGGAACTGCACAGATTTGACTTTTTACACATTAAAACAATCACAAACATGGACTGGTTCTGGTTTGTCCCGCTTCAGCAAATACTGGACCATCCCAAATAAAGAAATGTGGTAATGAACACACTGCACGTTAAACTACTAATATTCAAAAATAATTAAAAATAGTAATGATGTACGTAATGTTGAGAAAAGTGATTTTATTGCAGGTTGTGGGTAAAAGCAAAGAACAGTTCTAAAGAAAATACAAACAATCAAGAGAATTCCCCACATTCAGCAAAGATGGACCAATGCACGACGCCCAGAACATTAAAACTCTAAGTAGTAATTACTTATAGTTTAGTGTCATTTTCACTCTACTCTGTGACTTTAAAATGGAACTAATTACAAATACATGCTAGAATCAGAGTGGATTACAAGTACAGGTTTAAAAATGAACAAAAAGTACAGTTAACCAAATAAAAAAGGAAACTTACTCAATTAAAGTAGCATGAGTGTTTGTAATGAGTGTTTTTATCTAACCACAGTCGCAGGGACGATCCCTGTTTGTCCCTTCGCTGTGATGCAAACGTTTGTTGAGTTGAGTGGGCGTGTCTGGGCGGCCGAGGAAACGGGGAATCAGAAGAAAGCAGGAGAATGAACTGAACGTGCATGAATCACACAAATGAGCGGATAAATGAGAAAAAAAACAATTATAATATGTCAAAAGTCAATTTAGAATGGTATGGCTCCTTTAAGTCATGGTGTACAGCTGATTTATGTCACTGTGGACGGTTTGAGTCACTAGACAGTTTGAGTCACTGGACAGTTTGAGTCACTGGACAGTTTTATGTCACTGTGGACGGTTTAACTCACTGGACAGTTTAAGTCACTGGACAGTTTGAGTCACTGTGGACTGTTTGAGTCACTGGACAGTTAAAGTCACTGGACAGTTTAAGTCACTGGACAGTTTGAGTCACTGGACAGTTTGAGTCACTGTGGACAATTTGAGGCACTGTGGACAGTTTAAGTCACTGGACAGTTTAAGTCACTGGACAGTTTAAGTCACTGGACAGTTTAAGTCACTGTGGACGGTTTGAGTCACTGGACAGTTTGAGTCACTGTGGACAATTTGAGGCACTGTGGACAGTTTAAGTCACTGGACAGTTTAAGTCACTGGACAGTTTGAGTCACTGGACAGTTTGAGTCACTGTGGACAATTTGAGGCACTGTGGACAGTTTAAGTCACTGGACAGTTTAAGTCACTGGACAGTTTGAGTCACTGGACAGTTTAAGTCACTGGACAGTTTAAGTCACTGTGGACGGTTTGAGTCACTGGACAGTTTGAGTCACTGTGGACAATTTGAGGCACTGTGGACGGTTTGAGTCACTGGACAGTTTAAGTCACTGTGGACGGTTTGAGTCACTGGACAGTTTGAGTCACTGTGGACAGTTTGAGTCACTGGACAGTTTGAGTCACTGGACAGTTTGAGTCACTGGACAGTTTAAGTCACTGTGAACAGTTTGAGTCACTGCGGACGGTTTGAGTCACTGGACAGTTTGAGTCACTGGACAGTTTGAGTCACTGTGGACAGTTTGAGTCACTGGACAGTTTAAGTCACTGTGGACGGTTTGAGTCACTGGACAGTTTGAGTCACTGTGGACAGTTTGAGTCACTGTGGACAGTTTGAGTCACTGGACAGTTTGAGTCACTGGACAGTTTGAGTCACTGGACAGTTTGAGTCACTGGACAGTTTGAGTTACTGTGAACAGTTTGAGTCACTATGGACGGTTTGAGTCACTGCGGACGGTTTGAGTCACTGGACAGTTTGAGGCACTGGACAGTTTGAGTCACTGGACAGTTTGAGTCACTGGACAGTTTGAGTCACTGTGGACGGTATGAGGCACTGGACAGTTTGAGTCACTGGACAGTTTGAGTCACTGTGGACAGTTTGAGTCACTGGACAGTTTAAGTCACTGTGGACAGTTTAAGTCACTGTGGACAGTTTGAGTCACTGGACAGTTTGAGTCACTGTGAACAGTTTGAGTCACTGGACAGTTTGAGTCACTGTGGACAGTTTGAGTCACTGTGGACGGTTTGAGGCACTGGACAGTTTGAGTCACTGGACAGTTTGAGTCACTGTGGACAGTTTAAGTCACTGGACAGTTTAAGTCACTGGACAGTTTGAGTCACTGTGGACAGTTTGAGTCACTGGACAGTTTGAGTCACTGGACAGTTTAAGTCACTGTGGACGGTTTGAATCACTGGACAGTTTGAGTCACTGTGGACAATTAGAGGCACTGTGGACAGTTTAAGTCACTGGACAGTTAAAGTCACTGGACAGCTTAAATCACTGTGGACGGTTTGAGTCACTGGACAGTTTAAGTCACTGGACAGTTTAAGTCACTGGACAGTTTGAGTCACTGTGGACGGTTTGAGTCACTGGACAGTTTGAGTCACTGGACAGTTTAAGTCACTGTGGACGTTTTTCTTCAGTCGCTGAGGACTGAATGTTTAAGACGAGACACTGCAGGTGAAAAGGAAAACTTCTTAAATTTAAACTAGATCTGACTAAAAATTGTCCTAAAAATCCAGATTTCGCCTCATTTTTTTGTCTCAGAATTAGATATCAAAAACTCCTTGTGTCCGTTCTGTCAGAATCTTGTACAGTTTGGTGTAGGATCTACTTTAAGGCTGATGTTTTTGTCTCGAGGGACAAAAATGCATTTTAAGAAAAAGGCTTTTGAAGTTACAATGTCCCAGAGAAATCTATGGATGAAGTGGATTAAATGGAAGAATCAAACATCTTTAGGAGCAGATTGGACACGTTTGTTGTTTCCACATGAAAGTCGACATGTGAGAGAGAAAAGTGAACAAAAAACTGGAAAAAACAAAACAAAAAAACAACATAAGTTTTTCCTGTAGTGTCTCGCCTTAAGTCTCTGGATTTCAGTCGCTGTGGACTGAGTGCAGTGGTGTAGTTTACATTTTTCTAGTGGGTTTACTGTGATTTTCAAGTGCGTGGGACAAATCCACACATCAGTGCCCCCTCCTCCCTCAGTTCTGCTGCACAGGCCCTACACTCCTCACACGCACTCTCTCTTCTTCAATCTCCTCCAAAACTGTCAGACTGCAGTAGTTTTTTTCCAGAACATCTAAACCTGTGTTTATTTTGTACGGACATTTATAACATTTAGTCTTTAGCAAGAATGAGTTTGTCTTTGCTGCGCGCGCTGGTGTGTCGGCTGCATTTGCGTTGCTCTTTTATTCATTCACTTTCTTCGTGAATATGAGGCCAATTAACATCAAATGAAGAATTTTGTAGCTTGAGACCAGCAGGACAAGGCTGTGTCATTTCCTTCCATTAAACCTGATCCGCCTGAGCATCTGTCGAGTCTGTGGAGTCTGCTTCTGTCAGTGATCGATTTGTAGTGAGTATGAGCCAATCCAGCTGCACTTCTAGTGGGCATACGACGTAAACCTGTGGATCATGTAGACTACACCACTGCCTGAATGTTTAAGTCACTGTGAACTATTTAAGTCACTGTGAACTATTTAAGTCACTGTGGACTTGGTGCCTCGGTCGCTGAGGACTTGGTGCCTCGGTCGCTGAGGACTTGGTGCCTCGGTCGCTGAGGACTTGGTGCCTCGGTCGCTGAGGACTTGTGGCCTCGGTCGCTGAGGACTTGGTGCCTCGGTCGCTGAGGACTTGGTGCCTCGGTCGCTGAGGACTTGTGGCCTCGGTCGCTGAGGACTTGGTGCCTCGGTCGCTGAGGACTTGGTGCCTCGGTCGCTGAGGACTTGGTGCCTCGGTCGCTGAGGACTTGTGGCCTCGGTCGCTGAGGACTTGGTGCCTCGGTCGCTGAGGACTTGGTGCCTCGGTCGCTGAGGACTTGGTGCCTCGTTCGCTGAGGACTTGGTGCCTCGGTCGCTGAGGAATTGTTGCCTCTGTCTCTGAGGACTTGGTGCCTCGGTCGCTGAGGACTTGGTGCCTCGGTCGCTGAGGACTTGGTGCCTCGGTCGCTGAGGACTTGGTGCCTCGGTCGCTGAGGACTTGGTGCCTCGGTCGCTGAGGACTTGGTGCCTCGGTCGCTGAGGACTTGGTGCCTCGGTCGCTGAGGACTTGGTGCCTCGGTCGAGGAGGACTTGGTGCCTCGGTCACTGAGGACTTGGTGCCACGGTCGCTGAGACTTGTGGCCTCGGTCGCTGAGGACTTGGTGCCTCGGTCGCTGAGGACTTGGTGCCTCGGTCGCTGAGGACTTGGTGCCTCGGTCGCTGAGGACTTGGTGCCTCGGTCGCTGAGGACTTGGTGCCTCGGTCGCTGAGGACTTGGTGCCTCGGTCGCTGAGGACTTGGTGCCTCGGTCGCTGAGGACTTGGTGCCTCGGTCGCTGAGGACTTGGTGCCTCGTCGCTGAGGACTTGTGGCCTCGGTCGCTGAGGACTTGGTGCCTCGGTCGCTGAGGACTTGGTGCCTCGGTCGCTGAGGACTTGGTGCCTCGGTCGCTGAGGACTTGGTGCCTCGGTCGCTGAGGACTTGTGCCTCGGTCGCTGAGGACTTGGTGCCTCGGTCGCTGAGGACTTGTGCCTCGGTCGCTGAGGACTTGGTGCCTCGGTCGCTGAGGACTTGGTGCCTCGGTCGCTGAGGACTTGGTGCCTCGGTCGAGGAGGACTTGGTGCCTCGGTCGCTGTGGACTTGGTGCCTCGGTCGCTGTGGACTTGGTGCCTCGGTCGCTGTGGACTTTCTGGAGCAGATTCCAAACTGGACTTGCATCTGGAAACAGAGAAAACACCACGTTATAAAAGGCACATTAATGATATTGTACCTGTTCTGCTCACACTGTAGTACAGGCCACAGAGTGTGAAGTGTAATCATACAGCAAAGCATTCTGGGACACAGAGAGTAAACGGATGAAGAAATATGAAATTTAAACTGTTAAGAGTTTTTATGGCTAGATGCTTTACTTAAATGTTTATAAAAAATATCAACAACAGATTTTCATAACTTTTAAACTTTAAACACTGAAAGGAAACAGAAACAGAAGATGCATCACTTACATTTGTTCAGAATTATGCTGCCGCCTCCATAGACGGAGGGCTGTTCATTGAGCGCCGTCTTCTGGGTCGAACTCTGGTGCGACCCCTGGACCTGCCAAGTCTGAAACGCAGACGGTAAATATGAAACAGCTCCAGACTTAAACACCTCTGGATGAAAATGAGCCGATCTGTACGTTTAAATGTTTATTGTTTGGCCTTGATGTAAATCCAACATTAACATTATGTGAACTCAACATTTAAGAAAATAAACTATAGAAAAACAAACCGTTCAATATTCAAAAAAGATTGGAAGAAATGACATTTTCCTGTGTCACAATTATTGGCACAACAATTCAGGTCAGAGGACTTATGTTTTCCATAATTATTATTATTATCAGTTTTTTGGCAGGAGGAAAGCAGATGTTTCTTTATATTTGTGAATTCAACAGTGATCCAGTCTATTTTTACAAAGTCCACGTCCTCAGGCGGCAGGACAGCCACAAATTTAACACTTTTTTTTCTTCACTTAAAACATTCCCTTTGCTCCACCACATTGTCCCATGCATTTCTGATCATATTAATATAAATCTGTCTTTGTCCTGAAAGGATCTATGTGACTTCAGGGGCCCATCTCTTACCGCGACTCGGACTCATCAGAGGAGGATGGAGGCCGGTTTCTTGGGTTGCCCCTGGTCCGAGCCTTGGTCCGGCCCCTGGACTGACCCCTGGTCCTGTCCTGGGACTCATGTCTGAAAACAACAGTGTTTGTTACAACATGGAAGAGTGAACGTCACCTGAATATCTACTGTTCCATCATAAAGTTAACCTTATGTTTGAAAAAAGAGGGAAAAACACTGCCCCAAAAAACAGGTCGTCACAGAAGAAAGAAACCCTGGACCAATGTGGGCCATAAATCCTGAACCACTGTGACAATGTGGGCCATGAATCCTGAACCGCTCTGTCACAATGTGGGCCATGAGTCCTGAACCACTGTCACAATGTGGGCCATGAATCCTGGACCACTGTCACAATGTGGGCCATGAATCCTGGTCCACTCTGTCACAATGTGGGCCATGAATCCTGAACCACTGTCACAATGTGGGCCATGAATCCTGAACCACTGTCACAATGTGGGCCATGAATCCTGGTCCACTCTGTCACAATGTGGGCCATGAATCCTGGTCCACTCTGTCACAATGTGGGCCATGAATCCTGGTCCACTCTGTCACAATGTGGGCCATGAGTCCTGGTACACTCTGTCACAATGTGGGCCATGAGTCCTGGACCAATGTGGGCCATGAGTCCTGGACCAATGTGGGCCATGAATCCTGGTACACTCTGTCACAATGTGGGCCATGAATCCTGGTACACTCTGTCACAATGTGGGCCATGAGTCCTGGACCAATGTGGGCCATGAATCCTGGACCACTGTCACAATGTGGGCCATGAATCCTGGTGTCGTCGTGTTGGAGTCAGGGATGATGAGATCCACTGATGAAATGACCTGATGCTCAGGTTGATCTCATTCTTTGGCACAAAGTGTTGTTGAATCTAGACCTGACCAGCTGCAGCTCCACGGCTGCCCCCTACAGGCCACAGGAGGTACTGCCTCTACGACCAGTTAATCCTTCAAGACAATGGTTTATAGTTTGAATAGTTTCTCAATGATTTGACTCTTCTCAAACGCTCAGATCTTTTCCACGAGCACAGAATTTGTCTTTCCACATTTATTACAGAAAAGAGAATCCATCAGTTTGGTTTAACTGCCATGGAGAGGTTTGCTTAGTTGAATTCCGGTGGTGGCTTTTTTTGTGTGTGTGTTTTTTTGTGTGTATTGTGCAGTGTAATGTACTACCTGTTTAAATGTTTAAATGTAGTTCCTCCTCAAAACCACACCTGGAGTTGTGTTTAGTTTCATTTATGTTTCAGTTTTCTTGCAGCTTTAGTCTGTTTCCCTCTGCACACACTTTAAACTCCTTTTAAAGATTTGTTCAGACAATTTCACTGTAAAATGAAGTCTGTTATTGAGCTGAGTACATTTTTTTTTATCTGCAAACATTAATCTTGGCGCGCTACTAACCTTCAGTCAGCACGACGACGCCAGGATTCATGGCCCACATTGTATTATGTAACATTTTAGCGGCGAGACTTTTCCCTCTTTCATCATTAGCTTTAACGGAGTTCTCGTCAAACGGAAGTGCGTTTACAAAAGTGCAAAAAACGGCAAAAGTGGGCGGGGCAGAATAAGGGGAACACTCTAATCCCTTTATTTTCTACTATTGTGCCGAGGAACACTAATGTGCCTTGAGAAAATGTCCAGTTTGAGTTCACAGCTTCACAAATACAGATTAATGGACTCATTTACCTTTTTGGAGTGTCCTGAGCAACATTTTCACCAAAAAAAGCACACGCAAAACCATCACTAGAACTAGACAGTGCCACAGACATTATTTACCTCATTATATACAATTTTTTTAACTAAACGGTCTGATTTGGTCATGTTTTAGTGGTAGGTGGTGTGTCGTGGAGGCTTTTCAACCCAAAGCGTGTGCCACAACTCAAGAAAGGTCGAAAAACACTGCTCTAATCGCTTTACTCTGCCCCGCCCACTTTTGTCTCTTTTTGATCTGCTCGACGTTCATGCATGTGTTCAACGAGGGAAGAGTCTCTCGCTAAAACATTATATAAAGTAGATTGATTTGTGTAAAATGTTTAATGAACACGAGCAACAACAAGTCACAACACAACGATTTCCTGAAAACCGCTTTTTAGTCGAGTAGAACTTCTTTTCTGTTGAGCTCGTCTGCAGAAACGGACGAAAGATGGCGGCGCCAAGAGAAAAACAAAACTTATTCTTTTACAACAACACAATCCTGTGACTCAGTTTTACTTCCATATTTCATATTTCAATAGTATCTTAGACGACCCAGAGGCAGCTCACAGTGTAAGGGGAGTTTAAATGATCTGATGAAGGCTGTACTCACGGAGCGGGGCTTTGATGAGGCCCAGAGCTGTCAGTGTCCATTGTACCAGTCTGAGAGGACCGCACCTGCAGAGGAGAACTGTGCACCTGCAGAGGAGAACCGTGCACCTGCAGAGGAGAACCGTGCACCTGCAGAGGAGAACCGTGCACCTGCAGAGGAGAACCGTGCACCTGCAGAGGAGAACTGTGCACCTGCAGAGGAGAACTGTGCACCTGCAGAGGAGAACCGTGCACCTGCAGAGGAGAACCGTGCACCTGCAGAGGAGAACTGTGCACCTGCAGAGGAGAAGAACCTTGAACCGAGGACCTGCAGACGGACAGAGAAACAGAGACCAGGTTAGACAACAATTTAAACGTTCATTCATTCATGAATTTTCTATTTTATTCCTGTTCCCGGGGCCCATCCCAGTGACTTTGGACCTTAGGCGGGGTCAGTAGCCAACTCGTCGCAGCAAACACTGAGACACACACAACCATTCACTCTCACATTCCTTCACTCGGGCCTGTTTGGACGGTGGGAGGAGCCAGAGAACCCACGGTAACACGGGGAGGACATGCAGACTCCACCCAGAGAGATCGTGTGATGTTGGTCTGGTCCAGGATTCAAACCCACAATCTCCTTATTGGGCAGGAGCTCTAACTGCTCTGGCACCGTACACCCCAGTTTACAAAAATACTGACGCTGTTGTGTGATTTTATTTGTCCACAAACAAAACAAGTCAAGGTTATTGGCAAAATCTATCATATCATTGTGTTACAATTTAGACCAAGGCTCTTCAACGTAAGGCCCAAGAATAGAAAATATTGTATCTGATGTTACTGGTTTAGTCCTGGTTTAAATGTGGTTTAGTCCTGGTTTAGTTCTGGTTTAGTCCTGGTTCAGTCCTGGTTTAGTCCTGGTTTCTGGCCTCGAGGACTAAACCATCTTAAACTCGGGCTCTCGGTTAAATAAAGTTAAATTCCTCTGTTTTCTTGACGCTCGTGTCCAACAGTCTGAGCCACATCTTAAACACATTTTACTCCCAGGAGGTTTTCTTTTGTGGATCTTTAAGTTTTAAACATTGTTCGTTCATCAAAGTTTAAAATAACCTCCTGCAGCCCATATTTATTTATTCATTTATTTATTTATTTAAAGTCTGAGCTGGACAGAGTTGAACCCAAACACAGGCCTCGGTTGTGACGCAGTTTGAAAATAATAAAACGTCCAGCTCAAAGTGTCGCTCACGTTTTCTAAAACAGAACATCAGATTTTCGACGACCCCGATCAATTTGCACGAGATTTAGACTTTTGTATTGACATAAAACATAATTAAAAGATCTTAATGTCGCACTTACCGATTTGCACCGTCAGCTCCAAGACGCAGCCCAGATTTTTACTTTCACTTTTGATCTGGGGGGAGGGGGGAGTTTGAAGCTGGAATTTACAAGAAATAAAAAGTGAACACAATTACAAACATGCGCAAAAACAAAAACAAACAACAAAAAGAAAAAGAAAATTACAGCAATGAAAACAATTGGTTATTAAAAGATCTTTAGTCTTTAATTTGATTAAATAAATGTAAAATGTAATGACAGGAGGCCGCCAGAAGATGGTGCTATAATCCTTTATAAATGGTCCACAAACTTTTTCAGGATAAAATGAATAAAAGGAGAACATTGGCTTCTCAAAAGTCTTGATTAGTTCAAAGTTTTTGAAACATTACGTCTTTATTTGATGTAAAACAATAAGAACTAAAAGCAGCTCATTATTTGTTGTCATTTTTGATAAATAAAAACATCTCTAAACTCAAACTAAATATGACAAATCGTACAATTATTGACTGAATGATTTGATCAAATCACAAACTGATAACTACAGGACTTCATGATTATTTTGAACAATTACTCAAATTATTCTGTGGAGAAAGTATTGACTGAATATATTTTATTAATGTTTTAGAAAAGTGCCTTTGCTCCAGGTTTTGAGGCAGGAGTCACTTATAAACAATTCGCTCATGTTTTCATGCAGATTATTGTAGTTTGTGCCACTTTATAAAATGCCTTAAATACAGGAAATTACTTCTGATTTACATTCCAACAAACCACACTTCACCAGGTTTATCTCTTGTGATACTTTTGATCACATTCTCAAAGTGCACACTGCAAGAGGAACATATATTTCATAGTTTTGTTAATTTATAAAAACACAGTAGTTTGTTGGAGCCTTTTATTGAGTAGGAAACTGTTAAACTGTATAAAATATTACTCAGGCAAGAAGAAAAGTTAAATATGACAAAAATGCAATTTAAAAAGCCATTTATTATTGTATTTTACCCTAATTTTTCTTAAATTGTCCCTCGGGAATAAATAAAGTTGTATTAAATGAATTTAAATGTGATCCACACACCTCTGTCTGGTTCATTTACACAAACTAGAAAACTTGAGTAATTTAAACTACATTGTTATTATAAACTTGAATTCAAACTAATTCACACAAAAAATACATTTTGTTCTTTAAGAAGAACATATTGTGGATATAACAAAAGAAGACATCATGAAAAAATACATTTGCTTAAACTCAGTATTTGTTTTATGACATTTTTTTAAACAATTGTTATTTTTTTCCCTCAAAAATGACCTCAAACGTACCTTTGGAGATTTTTAAATTCAAACCAACAAGTTAAAAATACTAATATATTTATTGAACTTGTATAATTGTGTGCCTTAAATTTAAACAAACTCATAAACTGAATGTCTCACCAGTCGTTAAACAGCTCACAGCCCAAAAGTACAATCTGTTGATGTAATTCATGTTTCAATTCACTCAAAAGGGACGTCATGAAATCTAAACATGAATAAAGGGTTTGTCGTGTTGTAAATCCTGTTTGAAGTCTTTAAATCTGTACAGTGTTGTTTCTGTTCAATGTAAAATGTCTTTCCAAAGGCACGAGTTACAATCCACTCAAATAAACGACTGTGGCACAAATATTAAAGACGTTTGTAGTGGTTTATCTGGTTTTACAGTGACCTCTAGTGGTCAGTGATGAAACAAAATTACAAAACTAAATTACGATGAGCTAACTTGATAACTGGAAGCACCGCTCTGTCTGAAGCTCTGTTACTTGAGTTGGACTTGAGCTTGGTCAGCGCTCTTTGCAGAAACGACAACAGATGAGCGGATTTTGTGCCTGTGAAGAGGAATAAGAAAAAACTCTCAACAGAGTGATTAACCAAATACTGACCCTTTAAAAGTTTGTAAACAAAAACATTCTAAATTCTGGAATGGAGGCAAAAGTGAAGCACAACATACTGTGATTTCACTGAAGAAACTGGAATAAAATACACAAAACATGAAAAAGGTTGATGATTTTGGAAAATGGAATGATCAGAGCTGCTTTAAACACATTTATTATTGTATTTTACATTGTCTGTGATCAGGAGATTATGATAAACTCAGATTTTTAGGTTTAACTGGACAACCACTGACAGAAATGCTGAACCCACAATACAAAACATTTTTATTGGTATCTACAGATATATCACACACTTTACCCTAAATTATACTGTTTATGAAGCTGAAATGCAATTTTCAAACTAGAAAATAGTATATTGTCCGTCCTTTGTAACAGAAGAGCAAACTTGCTGACGTTTCTACTCTGGAAATTCTAATTTGTTTTTTTCCCCGTCACAAAACAACTTTAAAGACCTGTTGAATTTAGATCTAATGTGAGCTAATTATTGAAAATGAATTACAGTCTGCTTCATTTTACCTCTATTCCAGAGTTCTTATGACAACATTTTAAAGGGTCTATTGTGTATTGAAATAGAGTTAGCCCTTAATACTCTTTAAAGGTGCTGTAGCTGATATATACTGTTTTGAAACGTGAAAAACAGAACTAGCTCACGTTAAAGTCTTTACATCAGTCACATGTATCGCTCACTTTCCTAGCGCAGTCCCAGCATCATAAATATGACTTTTCACGTATCTCCAAGTCCCGGGTAAAGCTAACAAACATTAGCATGCTAACGGCACACTTCCAGCTTCTCGTAGAATAAAAACCTTTCTAAATAGATGCCGCGCTCTCATTTTCACTTGAATCGATAGAGGAGCAGCACAGATTTGACTTTATTACGCACAAAAAGTCAGGAACATGGACTAGTTCTGTTTTATACGTTTCAAAACAGTAAAAATCAGGTAAAGCCCCTTTAATGCAATGTTGACTCAAGACAGAATAGCAGAGCACAGGAACATATGCACGAAGAATACTCACCGTGCGATGCTTTTATTCATCTTTCACTACTACTGAAAGGGCATTGGGAAGAACGTCCCACGCCGTCCTGTGAAGATCGTAGAGTTGGTTTGTGTTCCTTTTACCGTACAGAATACACCGATTTGCCGAACGGTATGAAGCACAAACTCACTGACTAACCTCAAGTATAATCTTTGTTGATTCTCCAGCTGCTACAGCAACGTGCTCTGGTTATCACGTCTTCATGTTTGCAGACTGTGGAACAAACAAATGCAGATGTGAGGACAGTTTTCACACTTGAGTAGATGGAGTCATGCTAACGTCAAAGTCAACATGAGGATTCGACGACACATTTGACTAAAATGTAGTGAACATGATTATATTTAAGATTTTATTAAACATTTTGCCAGTTTGTCCCCAGTTTGACAGTTTTTGTAAAGTTTATAATGTCACTTCCTGGTTGGACACGAGCAACAAATATGACATAGAGGTAATTCCACAACTGTCACCATAGCAACCAGACTGTAAACAAGCACCAAAATTCATAAAAATTACACAATAGTTATGATTTGACAAATTATTATACCTTACAACAACTTTAGTTTGTTGAATGACAGTTTAAACTGTGAAAAGGTCTGTAAATTGTGTTGTATTGTTTTTTCAGTGACACATCGCTTTGCTGTACTTCCTGTAATTGTCAACTTTTAGTTTTCAAAATTTCTTCACAAACTGCAACTTCACAAATATAAAACTACAATAAACATTTACCACAGGTGCCCTCCCATCAAACTAAGTCAGAATTAGAACATTCTGAGAACCTTCATGTGGACTTTAACATTTGTCATTGTAAATACATGTCTGTGTTTGCTTAAGGTTAAACCACCAAGTTCAGGACGTTTTACCTTCAGCTCAGCTCAGAGCGTCCTCCTGGATCCTCACTGCAGCACGTTTGAGCATTCCATCCTTTAGTTTGAAGGCACTTGTAAGATTGTGCTCAATTTTTCCCTATTTTTGACATTCTTTTTTTTTTTTCTCGTAGTTTTCCTTTGATAAATATAATTTTTTTCTATGGACGTCCAGCGTGCAGCTCTGCAGTACTGCTTTTGGCTTTCTTAGCTTAGCTTTTTGTTTGACCTGGTGGTCAGGTGGTTCCATTGGTGGTTCTAAAGTTACAGCCGGAAATCTTTTTGAAATCTTATATTGTATTGTGCAATGTCAGATTTACTTGTTGAAACTTTATATGATCATGTAAATATGCAAAAGTTGTGAGGGATCATTTTTAAGTGAATAGTATGTTCAAACGTATGTTCACGGGGCCCGGCTGGGCCCAGCCCGAACGAGCGACGTGGGGCCGTCCTCCCGTGGACCCACCACCTGTGGGAGGATCCGTAAGGGGCCGGGGCAGAGGGATCTGGGCAGCGGTCGAAGGCAGGGGCCTCGACGACCGGATCTCCGGACACAGCAACTGGCTCTGGAGACATGCAATCTCACCTCGCTGGGGGAAGGAGCATGAGCTTGTGCGGGAGGTCGAGCGTTACCGACTAGATATAGTCGGCCTCACCTCCAGCACAGCCTGGGCTCTGGAACCCGTCTCCTCGAGAGGGGCTGGACGCTCCATTTCTCTGGCGTTGTCCGCGGGGAGAGGCAGCGGGCTGGTGTGGGCTCATAGCCCCACAGCTCAGCCGCCACGTGTTGGAGTTTACCCCGGTGAACGAGAGGGTCGCGTCCCCCCGCCTTCGGGTAGGGACAGGTCTCACCGTTGTATCGGCCTACTGGACGAACAGCAGTGCAGAGTACCTGGGGGGGACTCCGTTGTTCTACTGGGGGACTTCAACGCCCACGTGGGCAACGACAGTGACACCTGGAGAGGGGTAATCGGGAGGAACGGCCCCCCTGATCTGAACCCGAGTGGTGTTCAGTTATTGGACTTCTGTGCTAGTCACAGTTTGTCCATAACGAACACCATGTTCAAGCACAAGGGTGTCCATCAGTGCACGTGGCACCAGGACACCCTAGGCCGGAGGTCGATGATCGACTTTGTTGTCGTGTCATCTGACCTTCGGCTGCGTGTCTTGGACACTCGGGTGAAGAGAGGGGCGGAACTGTCAACCGATCACCACCTGGTGGTGAGTTGGATCCGCTGGCGGGGGAAGCAGCCGGACAAACTTGGCAGGCCCAAGCGCATTGTGAGGGTCTGCTGGGAACGTCTGGCAGAGCCCTCTGTTAGCAGGTCTTCAACTCACACCTCCGGGAGAACTTCTCCCAGATCCTGGGGGAAGCTGGAGACATTGAGTCCGAGTGGACCATGTTCCCCACCTCCATTGTCAATGCGGCAGCTCGTAGCTGTGGTCGCAAGGTCTCTGGTGCCTGTCGCGGCGGCAATCCCCGAACCCGGTAGTGGACACCGGAAGTAAGGGATGCCGTCAGGCTGAAGGAGGAGTCCTATCAGGCCTTGTTGGCCTGTGGGACTCCTGAAGCAGCTGACAGGTACCGGCAGGCCAGGCGTATTGCAGCGCGGTTGCAGAGGCAAAAACTCGGGATTGGGAGGAGTTTGGGGAGGCCATGGAGGAGGACTATTGGTCGGCCTCAAAGAAATTCTGGCAAACTGTTGTCCATTGCCTCAGGAGGGGGAAGCAGTGCTAACGGTGTTGGTGGAGAGCTGTTGACCTGGACTGGGGATGTGGTCGGACGGTGGAAGGAATACTTCTCAATCTCCTCCTCAATCCCACAGTCACGTCTTCCGAGGAGGAAGCAGAGGCTGAGATCTTGGAGGCGGACTCATCCATCACCCTGGCTGAAGTCACTGAGGTTGTCGGCTCCTTGGTGGCAAGGCTCCGGGGGTGGATGAGATCCGCCCTGAGTATCTTAAGTCTCTGGATGTTGTGGGACTGTCTTGGTTGACACGTCTCTGCAACATCGCGTGGCGGTCTGGGACGGTACCTCTGGACTGGCAGACCGGGGTGGTGGTCCCTCTGTATAAGAAGGGGGACCCGAGGGTGTGTTCCAACCACAGGGGGATCACACTCCTCAGCCTCCCCGGTAAGGTCTATTCCAGGGTACTGGAGAGGAGAATCCGACCGATAGTCGAACCTCGGATTCAGGAGGAGCAGTGTGGTTTTCGTCCCGGTCGTGGAACACTGGACCAGCTCTATACTCTCCATCGGGTGCTCGAGGGTTCATGGGAGTTTGCCCAACCAGTCCACATGTGCTTTGTGAATCTGGAGAAGGCATTCGACCGTGTGCCCCGGGGCGCCTTGTGGGGGGTGCTCCGGGAGTATGGGGTCCGGGGCCCTTTGTTAAGGGCTGTCCGGTCCCTGTATGACCGGAGCAGGAGCTGTGTTCGCATTGCCAGCAGTAAGTCAGACCTGTTCCCAGTGCATGTTGGACTCCGCCAGGGCTGCCCTTTGTCACCGATTCTGTTCATAATTTTTATGGACAGAATTTCTAGGCGCAGTCAGGGCGTGGAGGGTGTCCGGTTTGGGAACCACAGGATCTCATCTCTGCTGTTTGCAGATGATGTCGTCCTGATGGCTTCCTCAAATCAGGACCTGCAACATGCACTGGGACGGTTTGCAGCCGAGTGTGAAGCAGCTGGGATGAAGATCAGCACCTCCGAGGCCATGGTTCTCGACCTGGTCAGATGTATGTCTGTAATGAAAATAATTTCCCCTTATTGAATAAAAGTATTTCCGAAATCTTTTGAAAATCTAACGATTCAAGATTGAAAATTAAAACGTTCGTTTTAAACTGTTTTTTATTAAACTGTATTTCAGACTAAAGGCAAAAAGCATTCGTCTTCAATCTTATTTTTTTAATCTATATTTTTCGAGACTGAAGGCAAAAAGCATTTGTCCTCGATCTTATTATTATTATTATTTTAATGTATATATTTCGAGACTAAAGCATTCGTCTTAAATTGTTTCAATATTGAATATAATCCAAGACCGAAGTTTTTACGTTTTTTTTCGAAGTAAGAATAATGATCAATGTCAAACTTCTGGACCATATTGAATCAAAGTATTCAATCTTTTGAAAATCTAACGATTCAAGATTGAAAAGATAAGTTCGTATGAAACTGTTTCAAAACTTTGCATATTTCAGACTGAAGGCATAAAGCATTCATCTTCAATCTTATTATTTTCATTCTTATTTTTTATGTATATATTTCGAGACTGAAGGCATAAAGCATTCGTCTTAAATTGTTTCAAAATTGAATATAATCCAAGACCGAAGTTTTGAAGTTTTATCGAAGTAAGAATAATGATAATTAATAACTCTAAATTGATGTCCGACTTCTGGACCAGCGTCTGTAAGCAGAAAAGACAACACATTATAAGCCTCACATCACCCCTTCATCTCTTTTTCAGCCTCCATGTTTGCTCTGGTCTTGGCTTTAGTGGTCTCTAAATATCAGCTGCAGTGCAAATACAATTACAGCACGATATTCCACATTTATATTTCTATATTTCCAATAAACACTGCCAGGTAAAAAAAAAAAAAAAGGCGCTCTTGGATTCAACAAACAGTTACGGGCCTCTCCTGGTAGATAATTACTGCAGGCGATTGTCTTTCAGCTGCAACACGGCACTTAAACCATTTATGTAACAAATGTGGAAAGACAAATCCTGTGGTCGTGGAAAAGATGTCAGTGTGTTTGAGCATCAGGCAGCGAAGACATCTAAGGTGACACAGAAACAACTAAAACTGGCTTAAGAACTGTCCAACGCATTATTAAAAACTGGAAGGATAGTGAGGAACCATTGTCTTCAGGGCAGAAAATCCTAAATGATTGTGATCATGGATGACTTGAACGTTTGACCAAATCAAACAGGAGAAAAACAACTGTTTGATTCAGGGCTGTGTTTAAAAGTGAAAGTAAGAGCATTTCCACAAAAACAATGTGAAAGAACTCAGGGGACTGAAAAGCTGTGCAGCCTTAAACCACAGTGAGGCCAACTGCATAAAAGGCTTCATTTAGCTCTGGAGTAAAGACTGGACTCTGGGGCAATGGAAGAAGGTGATGAGTCCAGGTTTTCTCTGTTCAGACCTTTACTCCAGTGAGTCTTTGGGATGAGCTGCAGAAGGCTTTGGTCACTCAGGGTTTATTCAGGTTTCACCAAATCAAATTTTAGATGCCACATTTCAAGATGTTCAATGAATGACCGGAATATAATAAACTACTTTATAATATTCAAAAACTATTTTACCTGAAATTTAAACCGTGCACATGTAAATCCAGTACATTTTGAATTCAAAATATATTTGAATGTTCAATTTCAAAGTAAAAACTACTGTCATGGACACACTTCTGGCACAGTGAATGCATGCTGTAAACAAAGCTAAAGGTGATCCAACCAACTATTGGAGCGTGTGACGTTTTTCCCGTGGCGACTTTTTTTTTGACAGGCAGTGTACGTCATGATGTATCTGCAGCGATATGATGACATGGCCCTTGTTCCTGAACACTAAACTGAAGCTGATCAAAAACAGATGAACCATTACTTACATCGGTCCAGGGAAAAGTTAGAGGATCTTTCATGAAGTTGACATAGCGACCCATCGAATTCCTTCTCTTGAGCCGAACTCTGGATTTGTTTTGAAACTCCTGTCTAAAAACACACAGAGACATAAATCCAGAGGTGGAACAAAAGTATAAAAAGAAAATGTACTGTTAGCCTGTAGTGTCTCTTAAAGAGAGACACTACAGGCAAAACACATTTTTTTCTATCTTTTGTTTTGGTGTTTTGTTTTTTTTTGGTCAGTTTTCTCTCTCACATGTGTCCAATCTGCTCCTAAAGATGTTTTATTCTTCCATTGAATCCACTTCATCCATAGATTTCTCTGGGACATTGTAACTTCAAAGGCCGTTTTCTTAAAATGCATTTTTGTCCCTCGAGACATAAAGATCAGCCTTAAAGTAGATCCTACACCAAACTGTACAATCTGGACTCAACAGGATTCTGACAAAAAGTACAGAAGGATTTGTTGATATCTAATTCTAAAACTGATTTATTGAAGTTTTAAGTATTTTTAGAACAATTTTCAGTCTAATCTATTTAAGTAAAAAACTAAATAAGAAATCCAAAATCACCTCTGTAAAGTTTTTTCCAACTAACGTGTACAAAATAATCCCCCAAAAAAACCCTCAACTTGGTTCTCTCTGATTTTTCAGATTTAAATGTCCCAAATATGGGTTGTTGGTTTTTGGATGAACATTTATGTGAGTAAACTACAGGGGAAGTTTACAATTGATATATTTGAATTTAAGATTTTTTCCTATTCACCTGTAGTAAATTTGACACTTTTTACTTTGACTCTGTACTCCAATACATTTGTCGAACTGGACTGCAAAATAAAGTTGTTTTCTGTAGCATTTGGGACACTGAAATGACATGGTGAAAAATATCAAATTGTGATTTTTCTGACCAGTGTTGTGACTGAGATTAAATTTGTGATTTATGTTTTAAAAATAAGATTCTGTTCAAAGTTCACATTTTAATTAAACACAACCAGGAGAATTGACAAAAAGAGAACTGACAAACTAATGAAAAAAGTGTGTGTTTTGGAACGTTTTTTACGCTATTGGTCTGCTCTGTGGTTGGAACACACCCTCCGGTCCCCCTTCTTATACAGAGGGACCACCACCCCGGTCTGCCAGTCCAGAGGTACTGTCCCAGACCGCCACGCGATGTTGCAGAGACGTGTCAACCAAGACAGTCCCACAACATCCAGAGACTTAAGATACTCAGGGCGGATCTCATCCACCCCCGGAGCCACCAAGGAGCCGACAACCTCAGTGACTTCGGCTTGGGCGATGAATGAGTCCGCCTCCGAGTCCCAAGACTCTGCTTCCTCCTCGGAAGACGTGACAGTGGGATTGAGGAGATCCTCAAAGTATTCCTTCCACCGTCCGACCACATCCCCAGTCGAGGTCAACAGCTCTCCACCCGCACCGTAAACGGTGTTGGTGAAGCACTGCTTCCCCCTCCTGAGGCCAAGGATGGTTTGCCAGAATTTCTTTGAGGTCGACCGATAGTCCTCCTCCATGGCCTCCCCGAACTCCTCCCAATCCCGAGTTTTTGCCTCTACAACCGCACGGGCTGCGGTACGCTTGGCCTGCGGGTACCTGTCAGCTGCTTCAGGAGTCCCACAAGCCAGCAAGGCCTGATAGGACTCCTTCTTCAGCCTGACGGCATCCCTTACTTCTGGAGGCGGAGAATATGGTCCACTTGGACTCCATGACCCCAGCCTCCTCTGGGATCTGGGAGAAGTTCTCCCGGAGGTGTGAGTTGAAGACCCTGCTGACAGAGGGCTCTGCCAGACGTTCCCAGCAGACCCTCACGACACGCTTGGGCCTGCCGAGTCTGTCCGGCTTCCTCCCCCACCAGCGGATCCATCTCACCACCAGGTGGTGATCGGTTGACAGCTCCGCCCCTTTCTTCACCCGAGTGTCCAAGACACGCGGTCGATCAAGAGGTGCACTGTCCAGTCCCCCTCCCAGGGACTCCCAGAAGGCCTGGTACGCTACACTGCTGTTCGTCCTGTAGGCCGACACAACGGTGAGAGACCTGTCCCCCACCCGAAGGCGGAAGGACGCGACCCTCTTGTTCACCGCGATGAAAAAGCTTCAAAACAAGCACTCACACTATGAACCTAATCTGACACATGAAGACTACTCACATTATCGGCATCTCCCGGTCAGACTGAAAATCGCTCGGTGAAAAGGCTTTATCGTTTTCACCACTGTTAACGCCCATATCCTGGAAGTCTGAAAAGGAATCATTTCAAAGTCTATGAGACACAAGATTTGGGGGAAAACAAATTTAATTGAAATTATTGTGACATGTCTTGTGCGTAGATTGTAGATTTTTGAATTATATTTGTTTTTCAATAGAAATTTAAAGGTGCTTTAATATTATTTTATATTTTTTCATTTTTTTTTTTTCATTTTCTACCGCTTATTCCCGTTAGGGGTCGCGGGTGACTGGAGCCTATCCCAGTGACTTTGGGCCTTAGGCGGGGTACACCCTGGACAGTGGCCAACTCATCACAGCAAACACAGAGACAAGGACAGACAACCATTCACTCTCACATTCATTCACTACGGACAATTTAGAGTTGTCAATTAACCTACACAGTCATGTCTTTGGACGGTGGGAGGAGCCAGAGAACCCAGAGAGAACCCACGGTAACACGGGGAGGACATGCAGACTCCACCCAGAGAGATCGTGTGATGTTGGGGTGGTCCGGGATTCAAACCCATGGGCATTTTTGAATGTTTTGTGATGTTTAAGTTGTATGTATATAAGTTTTTTGCCTTTTGTAATTTGTGTGCATGTTTTTTTATTTGTATCCGTGTGCGTGTTTTTGAATTTGTGTTATATTTTTGAGTTTGTGTGGACATTTTTTTAAATTTGCACGCCAATTTTTGAATGTATGTGGATTTTTAAAATTGTATGTTTTTTAAATTTATATATGCATTTTTGAATTTATGTGTGCATTTTAAAATTTGTGTGCGTATTTTAGAATCAGAATCAGAATCAGAAGCGGTTTATTGCCATTGTCAGTGAAATTCACAAACATAGGAATTTGCTTCGGCGAAGGTGCAAAAATAAAGCAATGAGTAAAATATAAAAAATATATAAAAGGACTTCCGGTTATGGCGGCACACTGAGCAGACGTGCTTCTCGTGCTCGGTTGCTTTTTCAATAAATCCTCCATAAACAACCCAGAACGAAGCCAAAACAAGAATAGATCTGACAACAGAAACAAAAAACTACTTGAATTATGCGGAAAAGAGGGGCTAAAGAGAAGAAGGCTACGGAGAGCGGCGAGGATACTGGCCCGGAGCTAGCTGAGGAGCAGCCGTGTTCACCGGAGCCTGTCTCCGATGGCGCCTCCACAGGCGCTGAACGAGATATAAACATGGAAAATCCTTCAACAAAGGACCTTATGCGTGCTATTACCTCATTTAAAGAAGATTTTGACACGAAGATGGAGGGTATGCTGGTAGAAATAAAAAATGTCCAAACAGACATTAGAGACTGCAGTGGACGTATCACGGAGGCTGAACAGCGAATATCTACGGCAGAAGACGAGATACAATCCCTAAAAGAAGTCGTTGAAAGGCTCGAGAACAAGACAAAAACTCTGACTAACAAGGTCGAAGATCTGGAAGGAAGGAGCAGGCGCAATAATTTGCGCATACTGGGCATACCAGAGAAAGAAGAAGGTAATGACGCCTGCTCTTTTATGGAAAAATGGATAGCGGACATTTTGACGATCACGCCACCGAATTTAGAGAGAGCTCATCGGATAACAGCGAGCCAGAATCCTGCTATGTACCCGAGAACCATGATCATCAAGTGTTTAAACTACAAGGACAGAGAGAATATCCTGAGAGCCGCGAGGTCACAGAAAGAAGTGACTTATCAAAAAAGTAAGATAAGATTTCTTCCCGACCTGCCAACTGAGGTGTATAAACAACAGAGGAGATATGACGGCGTGAGGAGGCGGCTGCGTGAACACGGACTGGACAAACATCGGATCCTGTATCCCGCACGGCTTTTGCTGACTAACGAGGAACGCACTGTCGTCTTCAATACACCGGGCGGACGTGGACAAATATATTCAGAAGCTGCAGCCAGTAACTGACGACTAGTTTGGACACTAAACGCTTCTTGATGAGAACACTCACTTACAAACTGTTTATACCGGACTACTAGGGACACAGGTATGTGGGGCTTAATTTTATTTGGAGTAAAATCCCTCATAGTAATATTATAAAAACAAAAATAAAAAGTTTATAAAAATACGAGCTACAAAAGTGTCAGTGAGCCCCCTTTTTGAATTTTGAGTTTTGTTTTCCCTTTAATTATTTTTGTAGCGAATGAGTAAAATTAAGATGCAGACTAGCGCATGTTTCTAATGTACAGATAAAAGAAATGATGCAGAATATTTTTACTGCTTTTTGTGGAGGGGTGTGCAATAATAAGCAATCGAGCTGAGTTTTGGAATATTAAAGAATAGTTCCTCATTACACGTGGACCTATTCCAGACAGTGTAAGGAAGTTATTAAGGGATTTGGGAATGCCTGTATGTTCAGTTGAATCAGGCCTGGGTTTGGGTTTGGGGGGGGTCGCTCTCTACTTTGATTTCTTTTCAACATGGTACCTATATATAATTTTTGTTGTGTATACCTTAAGGTGCTTTGCCTCTCTTTTTGATAATCAATATAGTACAAATGACGGATGTTTTAGTTGAATGTGTTTCTTGGAAATGTAGGGGCTTACGTAAACTTACCAAAATAAAACAAGTCATAGGTAGAATAAAACAGCTGAAAGCCAAAATTGTGTTTCTACAAGAAACACATATGCTAGCCCATGAGACAATCAAAATTAAACGTAGATGGTCAGGTCAAGTCCTGTCTTCGGCTTATTCTTCTAACTCTAGAGGGGTTATAATTATGATACATAAATCCATCCCTTTGCGTATTGATAAAATAACTGAAGATCCTAATGGTAGATATTTAATTGTACAAGGAAATATTCTGTCGACTCAGATTAATCTCATTAATGTGTACGGACCTAATGATGATAATGAAAATTTTTACAATAGCCTATTTTTGAGAATCTCCACAATGCCTGGAAAATATATTATTGCAGGTGATTTTAATTGTGTTTTAGATCCCATCAAAGATAGGTCGTCTGGTATTGATAATACTCATATAAGGACCAGAAAAACTTTACAACATTTTATGAAGGAACTTAACCTGGTGGATATATGGAGGGCTCAGAACCCACAAAAAAGGGAATATTCATGCTGGTCAGGTGTTTCTAAAGGGTATTCTAGAATAGATTATTTTATGGTATCAGCAACAACCACTTCGTGCATCACAAATTGCCAATATAGTAGTATTGTTATATCAGATCATGCAGCTGTATCTTTGACATATATTGAGCCAAAGCTTGTTCAAACTCGCCCTAAATGGAGACTTCCAATAAAATGGATGCACGACAAAACATTTCTAGAGTTTTGGGAGAGAAAATTGATTATTATTTTGAATATAATACTAACCAAACATCTGCTACTGTTAGATGGGAAGCCTTTAAGGCCTTTATACGAGGACAAATTATAAGTTATACAAGTAGGAAGACAAAAGAAAGTCAGGAAAAAATTAAAACCCTTGAAACAAGAATCCGTATACTTGAAGAAAAGAGTGTACAAGCAGGCCAAAATACTGATAGCGTTTTAAAAGAATTATTATTGTTAAGAACTCAGTATAATGAAATAACACATGAAAAAGCTGCGGCCAATTTATTAAGATTAAAGCAACAATTCTACGATCAGGAGAAAAACCAGGTCAGACTTCTTGCTTGGCGTATTAAACAACAGGAATCAGAAAGAGCAATTACCAATATTGAAGATGCCAATGGAAATATTACTGTAGATCCATTGGAAATTAATAAAACATTTAGGAATTTCTATGAAAAGCTATATAGTTCTGAATATAAGGCCACAACTGATATCAATTATTTTTTTGAGAATATCAATATTCCAAAATTTCTGAAGACTCAAAATTCATTTAGACAGACAACTACAAATAGCTGAAGTCTTAGAGGCTATAAACTCATTAAAAGGTGGTAAAACAGCAGGCCCCGACGGCCTTCCTATTGATTTATATAAACATTTCAAAGACAAATTGATTAAGCCACTTCATGATATGTATATCGAATGTTATAACAATAACTGCCTTCCTACTTCATTGAGGGAATCTTTGATCATTCTTTTACCAAAACCAGGAAAAACTAACACCAAATGCGAAAATATGGTCCTATAAGTTTAATAAATACTGATACCAAAATACTGTGTAAAATCTTGGCAAAAAGATTAGAGGTGGTGCTTCCAGGCATTGTGGGCGATGATCAAAATGGGTTTGTTAAAAATAGACAAGGATTCCATAATGTTAGACGTGTTTTAAATATTTTGCATAGCCAAAAAGAAGAAAGGGATATGGCTCTTCTCTCGCTTGACGCGGAGAAAGCTTTCGATAGAGTAGAATGGACTTATCTTTTTAATGTTATTGAAAAATTTGGATTTGGAAAATCTTTTTTACATTGGGTCAAATTATTACATCTCAATCCTGTTGCTGAAGTTTTAACAAACCAAATAATTTCTGATCCATTTAAAATTACAAGAGGTTGTCCTCAAGGTTCGCCCTTGTCTCCACTTTTATTTATTTTGGCTATAGAGCCGTTGGCAATAGCCGTAAGATCTAATAATCGCATACAAGGGATCACAATGGGTAGTAAGGAGCATAAAATAGCGTTATTTGCTGATGATGTAGTTCTATTTTTAAGACAGTTAAGTATCTCTCTACCAGCATTATTGGATCTGATTAAGTGCTTCGGAAGTATTTCTGGATATAAAGTAAACACATCAAAGTCATCGTTGATGCTATTTAATGAAGAAAGTTGTCAAGACACACATTTATTTAGTTTTAAAATTTCATCCAATTTCACATATTTGGGCATCAAAATAGTACCACAATTAGAAAATATAGTTTCAATAAATTATAATGCTTTAGAGGAATCAACATCTAAACATTTAGAAAGATGGCTATCTTTACCAATCTCCTTAATAGGACGGATAAATATATTAAAGATGAACATATTACCTAAATTTATGTACCTATTCCAAAACATCCCTCTGGCACCACCTGTTGGATTGTTTCACAAGATTAACTCATTATTTAGGAAATTTATTTGGAACAAGAGATGCCCCCGAGTCCGTCTTTCTCTTCTTTATCTTCCATTTGATGCTGGGGGGTTAAAATGTCCCAACCTGTACTGGTATTACTTAGCGGTACAATTGAGAACAATTATGTTCTACTTTTCATCTGATAACAGACCATCTTGGGTGGATATGGAGTCAAGCTTTTTTACATTACCACTTAATATGTACATATACTCAGATAAGTTTAAGCAATTGAAAGTAGTCACACTTCATCCTATTGTTCATAATATGATTACTGTATGGTATGAAGTTAAAGAGTATATGAAAATAGTTGACTCGCTATCCCAGTTTAGCCCTATTTGGGGCAACGCATTATTTAAACCAGGCAAGATGGATTCAGGATTTAAGTTATGGGCTGAAAAAGGAATAGGTAAAATTGGTGACCTTTTTATGGAGGGAACTCTGATGTCGTTTGAACAAATTTCTACTAAATATGGTATTCCAAGAAAACACTTCTTTAAATATTTACAAATAAGAAGTTTTATTCTCACTATGCAAAACCAATCTGTGAAGTTGCCAGTACTTTCTTCTTTAGAGGAATTAATTACCAAAAAGTGCAATAATAAAGGATTAATATCAGTTTTCTACAATTGGCTTTCGTCTGGGTCTCCTGAATCCACAATCCCCAAACTCGAAACATGGAAGATGGACTTGAGAAGGGACATATCAGAAGATGAATGGAAACAAATATGTGTTAACTCCCAGAGGCAATCGGGTAACGTTAGCTTAAAGTTACTTCAATATAATTGGTTGATGCAGACTTATATAACTCCGGTCAGGTTGAATAGATTTAATAAAAATATCCCTGACTCATGTTTTAAATGCAGAGAGGCTCAGGGCACGTTTATACATTGTATCTGGGAGTGCAGTATTATTTTGGATTTTTGGAAGGAAGTGATCAATATTGTAAAGGTAATTTTATCCTTAGATATCCCATTAGACGCAAGAATGGTTATGTTACACTTGTACCCAGAAAATCTTAAACTAAAAAAACAGCAGCGCAAATTTATAGATTTTTCAGTATTACAAGCCAAGAGAATGATAGCTATCTGTTGGAAAAAGACTGATTCACCTACTATTGGAGCTTGGATTAATTCCATGGCACATTGTATGGCCCTGGAAAAAATAACATATTTTATTAAGAACAAATTAGATGTATATGAAGAAATCTGGAAGCCGTTTATCAATTACATTAATAAGACAAATATTGGTCATTTTCTTCAAGAGGTGTAAAGTTGTTTTACTACTTTTATTGATTCTATTTTACTTTACTGTATCTGGTCTGTGTAATGTATGAGAATTTATATTTGATTTTAAGGTACCTTATATGAAAACGTTAGTTTTCAGTTACTTATTGCTATTATTATTATTATTTTAATTATTATTACTATTTTTTGTTTGATACCCTTATGTAATCTTTGTGAAATAAGAGAGCGATATCTTGTTCTGTTTGTTCTATGTTGGGGTGGGAGATAAAATATCATACCATACTACTGTACACTTGTGAACGGTAATATGTAAAGTTGAAAATTTAATAAAAATATTTTTTAAAAAAAAAAAAAAAAAAAAAATATATAAAAAGGCATGCATAAAAATTAAGAATAAAATAGACTAAGATAGATTATATACAGAATGTACAGTTGGCAGACAGTGCCATGTGCAAATGTGGTAGTGCAAATAGATTGTCCACAATTTTTTTTTAGGATTTTTTTTGCCATGTTTCAGAATTTGTGTGCATTTTGTAATTTGCAAGCATAGTTTTGAATTTGAGTTTGCGTGAGCCTGTGCCAATCTAAAACACAACCGGTTCAACAGCATTCACCGGACTATTTTTACTTTTATTACACAACCATAGATTAAGTTATGTTTCTTAAATGTGCACTTGGTTAATCCTGCATCATTTTACAAAAAACAAAACGTAAATCCTTTTCTCCATTAAGACCTTACGGCTTTCACTGGAATGTTCCAAAGTACAACATTAAAACTATCGATTTTCATAACAAACGGCTCAAGTCACAAATCAGATCTGTGGAGACAAGTCCACTCACAATAACTGCACCTTTTTATTGCTCAAAACACGTTAAAAACATGCAAGAACTAATAATGCATTAACATCGTCACGTTACACAGTGCAGCTCTGAGGACGCAGAGCACACTGTCCAAGTCAAACTTATGGAAATGTAAACCTATAAA
The DNA here is from genome assembly GCA_019453435.1 of Rhinogobius similis. Taxonomy (NCBI): domain Eukaryota; kingdom Metazoa; phylum Chordata; class Actinopteri; order Gobiiformes; family Gobiidae; genus Rhinogobius; species Rhinogobius similis. The sequence goes on along the minus strand of CM033636.1, from coordinate 30,083,788 downwards.
ACTAAATCTATTTACTTTACATCGTTACAGAAGCTCATTATCATCTACAAATGTAAAAATACAAGAGCAATAAGTGCCTTAAACACAGATAATGTCGCACTTACCTTTCCACCAACTGAAATATGAAATACTCCCCAAACTACTTTCATTTCAGTTTAAGAGGGAGTGCCCAAAGTTCTGTCCTTAACCTGACGTGTTATTGTTACATTTGTGGTGGAAACTAACAAAGAACAAAAGTTAAAGTACTGTACTGAAGTAAAAAAGTAAAAGGCTGTACAGTTGATACTTTCTACTGCACTACATTCTTTGCTGTATAATTCAATTGCTTTAAAGGGCCTCTGTTGTCTTAATCATCACGGTTCTTTATCAAAATCACTCGCTCCTTTATCTGTATTTTGATTTAAGTAACTGAGTATTTCTTCCACTGGCTACGATGAAAAAGAACAAGAGACAACTGCAGGATTAAGACTCAGATTGAGATTGAGAATTTGAAATAGTATTTATTATTTTACAAAATATTCAAGGCTGTTAATTGTAATAAAATAAGAATCATGACCGACATCTGTTTGAAGATTTTCCTGTAGTGAGTGATTTTACAGCACTTAAAGGTTAAAGGGCCTGTACCTGATGTTTACTGTTGTGAAACGGGAAAAACAGAACTATGTTCCTGATTTTTTTCTATGTAATAAAGTAAATCTGTGTTGCTCCAGCTCAGAAATAGAGTAAAAGCATCTATTCAGGTGAAAATGAGACCATAACTTTTACTCTGCATCTGTTTACAGAATGTTTTATTCTACGAAAAGCAGGAAGTGCACTGTTAGCATGCTAATGTTTGTTAGCGTTGCCCGTGAAGGTACATGACGCTCAGACACTGAAAAGTTCTTCTAAACCCAATGAACATTTATGATGCTGGGACTGTTTTAGGAAAGTGAGCGAAACATGTGACTCATGTAGACCTTAACAGTGATGAACTAGTTCTGTTTTTCATGTTTCAAAACAATAAAAATCAGGGCCTTTAAACCACACATTTCACTAAAAACAATAATTCAAAAATTCTGCACCTCACAGCCGCCTTATTCACCCAATTATCACTCAGGCCCCCAGTAATAATTAACTCTAAATTCAAAAGAATGTGGAATGTTTACAAATGAAAATAGAAATGATGACTGTAGGCTTGATATGGATTCAGGGGCCAATGCTTTTTTGGACAAAACCTAAAAACAGGTTTAACAACGTTGAGTGAACAATCTGATAAACTACGAGGAAGAACATTCCTGCACACAGTCAATCCTTGCCACAAGACTTTGTTACAGTGAACGTTTTTTCCTGTTGGCCTTCCTTTTTGTAAAAGCAGATGTGTTCTTGCTCATAGACGAACACAAATATAAGCCTAAATACTTTATAACATCCTTATACATGTCCAGTCATGTGTGACCTTTGTCCTCTTAAAAGAACAAAAATGAGATCCAGAAAATATCTAAATAAATATCATCAGCAGCAGCAGTTTTATTACACACTCATAGTCCAGAGTTAAAACAACACAACAGTGAGAACAATATTAAAAGTTAAAAGATAACTAGTAAAAGATAAAGTAAATGTCACTTTTCTGAGTGAATGAATAAAGAATGCATATTTTTAAGGTGTTTTGAGCAATAAAAACCACTAGAAATAAAGAAGATCCATACATTTAATGCACATAGTCACACTATGTCGTCACATGCTGCACCTTCAGGATGTAGATCACACGGTCAAATCAACATAATTATATTTACTGCCATGTAATATAGAAATGTAAACCAATAAAACAGAATCCATTTGCTTCACATTGTGACAGAAGCACAATATCATCTACAAATGTAAAAATTCAAGAGCAATAAGTGCCTTAAACACAGATAATGTTGCACTCACCTCTTCACCAGATGGAATATAAAATACTTTCATTTCCATTTAATAATAGTGTCTGCCCTGATCCTCAAGTGTGATTGTTACATCAGTGGTGGAAACTAACAAAGTACAAAGGTTAAAGTACTGTGTTTACAAAAAAATGCTAATTTGCAAATCAATATTCTTACTTCACCACATTTTGAGAGCAGTGTCTGTACTTAATACTCCATTACATTTTTACTAAAAAGTATAAAGTACTTTTCACATGGTCTGAGGAGTTATTTTTAACACGTTCATGGTGACATTCTGACTGAAGGTTTTGAGTTCAAGTCTCATATAAATGTATAAAATTCACACAAAAAAAAGGCAGTTGATTTAAAGTCTATATGACGGAGCAGACGACACGTCATATTTAAGATTTTACTGAACATTTTGCCCATTTGACAGTTTGTGTAAAGTTTATTATGTTACCATGGCAACCAGACTGTAAACAAGGGCCACAATCCTTTAAAAAATAGTTATGACTCGACAAATAACTATACTTGATAACAACTTTATTTTGTTGAATGACCGTTTAAATTGTCAAAAGAATTGTGTCAGTCGTCTGTAAATTGTCTCATTGTATTTTCAACTGTGCGTCGCTTTTTGATGACATCACAGAGGGATTCTGTTTTAGAACTCAGCACCACTTCCTATAATTTTAAACTTATATTTTCAAAATTTCCTCATAAACTTCAACTTCACAAATGTAAAACTACAATAAATATTTACCACAGGTGCCCTCCCACCAAAGTAAGTCAGAACTGGAATATCTTGAACCTGTTAAATAGACTTTAAATGGCCTCTGTTGTCTTAATCACTAAATTTAACGTCCTAACAGTAACCAATCATATGTGTGAAATACGTTTACTTTTTACTGTTAAAGTCCATTTTTAAACATGTACTTCAAAACTTTTACTTAGATATATTTTTATGTGCTACTTTTACTTGAGACAAGTTAAGATTCAGGACACAAGGACTCAGAGATATCAGGAATCTAACCCACAACCTTCTCGTTTAGAGGCATTTCATTTGTTTTTGTCAACTGCCTCATAAAACACACAGATTGAACCTTGTAGGACGAGTGACCGGGAACAACTTGATAGAATAAATTATTAGAAAATGAATTGTTGCACACAATCAAAATAATTAAATAAATATTAGTAACATGGCATTGATTAGGCTGATGTGGACAAAAATAAACCTAAATCCTTGTCAGTTAAGTTGGTCTTAAGTTGAACTGGGAAGATAAAAACAACAATATATTTTAATAGAGCCTATGGTTAAGTTATTGTTCTCGACCGTGTGGGTCTGACTTCAAACACTCGATTGCAAAATTCAGTAACTATGATCAACTTCAACTACGTGCATTTATACATTTAGTTTGTATTAGATCATAATCATTTTAGTTGTCGACTGGTCAAACAAGTCTTTCTGTTGCCGTTGAGATGAGAGCTGATGAAAAAGACGTCCCAAAGCTGTGCTGGTGGCCAAAGAAATCATGCAGGGAATAACAACAATGCACCAAAGGGTTTGTGAGCGCTAAGAACAAGTCAGATTTAATTCTCACTTCGTTCATACAAGCGCTTTGAGTGCCTGTTAGGTGGAAAAGCGCTCTATAAATGAAAATAATCATCATTCTTTCACAGTTTGAACAGCTGGCGCCCCACATTAAAGAAGCTAATTTTTACTTTACTTACTTACTTTTTAAGTTTTGAAACGTAAAAAACAGAACTAGTCGACGTTAAACTCTTACATCAGTCTCATGTGTCTCTCACTTTGAAAACGCAGGCGCAGCATCATAAATATTCACCTCCATGAGTTTAGAAGCACTTTTCAGGAGTCTCTGAGCTTCACGGGTAAAGCTAACATTAGCATGCTAACGCCGCACTTTCTCTCTTAGAAAAAAACGCCGCCATCTTGGTTCTGGTCGCTGATGCAAACAAATATAAACTCTAGAAAGAAAATCTGCATAAACTGCTACAATATCAGGACAGTCCTGATCTTTACTGTCAGCTGTGGTTCTGACAAGTGTTGAGCTCGCGATGGAGACGTCACACACAACAGATGCAAGATGCTAAATACTAAACTTAGAGTTAATTCTAACACTATTTATTGATAAATGTATTTACCAGAAGTGACCCCGCAGTTTATCAGGTTCTTCCATGGATTTTCTGTTCACTTTTTTACATTGTTTTGGCTAATGTTTCTCTGTGTAATTTAGCACACTAACAACAAACATGGTGGATTTCCATGGCAACGGCTGCTTTCTGTTTGACATTCTATCCCGAACACTATTGACTCTGTGCACAGAACGTCAGTTGGGTTGTTTACTTTTAAATTGTACTGGATTAGCGTTAGCATTGAGTCACAAACACTGCACGATCTGTCAGGATTTGTCCATGTTAGTCTGACTGGGCAAAAACCCCATAGAAATGAATTAGACAGAAAGTACTGAGCTAGCCATTTTCAAAATAAACAGACCAGCTGCCACCTTGTGCACAGAGTCAATTCAACAACAAATGACATCGTTCAAAGGTAAAGCACAAATAATAAAAAATAAAACGCAAACGTGGCTTCTTTGTTGTGAGTTTTGTAAAAAATGCTAATAAATGATCGGTGATTAGCCACAGGTCAAACATAACGTCCAAGAAATCTTCAAACATATATATATATATATACATATATACACCTCCAAAGGTGGTAGAGAATGACCGAGCAAAGATCCTGAGGGACTTCCAGATACAGACTGACAGAATGGTAATGGCAAACCAACCAGACATCGTGGTGGTGGATAAAGAGCAGAGGAAGGCCGTTGTGGTTGACGTGGCGATACCAAGTGATGGCAACATCAGGAGAAAGGAACACGAGAAACTAGAGAAATACCAAGGGCTCAGAGAAGAGCTGGAGAAGGCCTGAAGGTGAAGGCCAAAGTGGTGCCCGTGGTGATCGGAGCACTCGGGGCAGTGACCCCCAAACTGGAGGAGTGGCTACAGCAGATCCCTGGAGGAACATCAGACATCTCAGTCCAGAAAAGTGCAGCTAACAGCTAAGAGACTGCCCCGAACCCTCAAGCTCCCTGGCCTCTGGTAGAGGACCTGAGCGCAGAGATGGATGAGACACCCGCCGAGGTGAGAAGGGAATTAATGCGACTTCATTCTGAACGCTCAGGTCCAGTTCATCCGACCTACACGTCATCAAAGGCTTCTGGCTCTGGCAGTTCATGGGGCACTGGCTGAAACGTCTGCTGCGAGGAGCACCTTTCCCCAACTCTCACATGTCAATACACAAACTGAAACATTTGAAAAGCTCCGCACTTTAGCCACTCTCGCACAAATTGTCCAAGTGACAGCGACAGGTCTTTAACTGGACACAACAGACTGACTGAAGCAGAAGGAGGAGCTGTTTAAACGAACTGTTGAGCCGACATTTTTGAACACAACACTTTAAACAAACCGTTAGCAGCAGAGTTGCTGACGTTAGCCACTTACCTTAGCTTGAGCTGTGAATGGATCACAAATCTACGGCAAAAAGTTGAATAATCCAGTCCGTTTGATTTTTAACGTGCGACACATGAAGAATAAAACTTGTATGATAATTATTAGACCATAAATATGTGTCGGAGGATTTGACCCACATTCATTACAGAAGTCAATTTTTATCGGAGTTTTGCAGACTTTCTTTTCGCAGAGTCATGTGACCCGGCAAAGAGAAAGTATGAGCAGCGCGTCTGAATCGATCTGTGATTGAGTCACTGTTTAGTCTGATAAAGAGTGCAGGACTGTGGAGTGAATAAGTGGGGCCCATAGAACTATAATTAAAACGTGGACATTCGGACACGTTTACTTCTGTAAACACAGTACGCTGCGTGTGACGTGGTGTACTTTTGTGCTCATGTGGGCCGCATAACACCGCATCCCGTTCACACCAGATACTAACAGCAATCGCATTTTTTTTAGTAATGTGAACCACCACATAGGAGGTGAAGAGGGATGGAGGAGAGGAACAGAGGAGAGAGAGGAACAGAGGAGAGAGAGGGACGGAGGAGAGAGAGGGATGGAGGAGAGAGAGGAACGGAGGAGAGAGAGGAACAGAGGAGAGAGAGGGATGGAGGAGAGGAACAGAGGAGAGAGAGGGACGGAGGAGAGAGAGGGACGGAGGAGAGAGAGGGACGGAGGAGAGAGAGGGACGGAGGAGAGAGAGGGACGGAGGAGAGAGAGGGACGGAGGAGAGAGAGGGACGGAGGAGAGAGAGAGGGACGGAGGAGAGAGAGGAACAGAGGAGAGAGAGGGATGGAGGAGAGAGAGGAACAGAGGAGAGAGAGGGACGGAGGAGAGGAACAGAGGAGAGAGAGGGACGGAGGAGAGAGAGGGACGGAGGAGAGAGAGGGACGGAGGAGAGAGAGGGACGGAGGAGAGAGAGGGACGGAGGAGAGAGAGGGACGGAGGAGAGAGAGGGATGGAGGAGAGAGAGGGACGGAGGAGAAGAGGGACGGAGGAGAGAGAGGGATGGAGGAGAGAGAGGGACGGAGGAGAGAGAGGAACGGAGGAGAGAGAGGGACGGAGAAGAGAGAGGGATGGAGGAGAGAGAGGAACAGAGGAGAGAGAGGGACGGAGGAGAGAGAGGGACGGAGGAGAGAGAGGAACAGAGGAGAGAGAGGGATGGAGGAGAGAGAGGAACAGAGGAGAGAGAGGGATGGAGGAGAGAGAGGGACGGAGGAGAGAGAGGAAGAGAGGAGAGAGAGGGATGGAGGAGAGAGAGGAACAGAGAGAGAGAGGTACTGAGGAGAGAGAGGAAGGGAGGAGAGAGAGGGACGGAGGAGAGAGAGGGACGGAGGAGAGAGAGGGACGGAGGAGAGAGAGGGACGGAGGAGAGAGAGGAACAGAGGAGAGAGAGGGACGGAGGAGAGGAACAGAGGAGAGAGAGGTACTGAGGAGAGAGAGGAACAGAGGAGAGAGAGGGACGGAGGAGAGAGCGGAGCCTGAGGAGAGAGAGGGAGAGGAGGAGAGAGAGAGACTTGGAGAGAGAGAGGAACGGAGGAGAGAGAGGGACGGAGGAGAGAGAGGAACAGAGGAGAGAGAGGGACGAGAGGAGAGAGGGACGAGGAGAGAGAGGGATTGAGAGAGAGAGAGGGACGGAGGAGAGGAACAGAGGAGAGAGAGGGATGGAGGAGAGGAACAGAGGAGAGAGAGGGACGGAGGAGAGAGAGGGACGGAGGAGAAGAGGGACGGAGGAGAGAGAGGGACGGAGGAGAGAGAGGGACGGAGGAGAGAGAGGAACAGAGGAGAGAGAGGGAGGGAGGAGAGGGAGGGAGGAGAGAGAGGGTTGGAGGAGGAGAGAGAGGGACGGAGGAGAAGAGGGACGGAGGAGAGAGAGGGACGGAGGAGAGAGAGGGACGGAGGAGAGAGAGGAACAGAGGAGAGGAACAGAAGAGAGAGAGGGATGGAGGAGAGGAACAGAGGAGAGAGAGGGACGGAGGAGAGAGAGGGATGGAGGAGAGGAACGGAGGAGAGAGAGGGATGGAGGAGAGGAACGGAGGAGAGAGAGGGACGGAGGAGAGAGAGGGATGGAGGAGAGGAACGGAGGAGAGAGAGGGATGGAGGAGAGACGAGACAGAGGTACAGGAGGAGAAGAGCTCTCAGAGAGGGCCACACATTTGCAGTATGAGTATGTTGTATAAAGGTCTTGCACAAACCAATGAAAGACAGTCCATCTGTGAAAGCCATATGACAAATCCACTCAAAATAAATTGCACTCTTCAAACTCATCATAACTGCTATTTCAGGTTCATTTTCATGTTTTTATAGGGCAGTAAAAATGCAATATTTATTTTATTGTTCTCAGACATATAATTATTGCATGGATTACATTTTTTTTAATAGTTATGGCTATATATTTGAAATTTATTTACATCACATGTTAATATTTATGTTAAAGTGTCAGATTAAATTATTACTTTAATTGACCTTTATCCCATTTTGATCTTGTCCAAGAAGACAATAAAAGTCCTTCTTAGATAACAAATCGCAGCATTTATTAGGAAAAAAGCTTTAAATTGAACCTCCGCTCCAAACACGTCCGCCTTTTCTTGACTCACGTGATGTGACGTAGGCCTAGGGAGTTGAACTTGGCGCTCTCTGGTTCTTGCTACACCTCCTACCTGTTAGTGTTTGCTTTTCACATTTGAAGTGTGCTTTTTCTTGATCTACTTCGGTTTTTTTGTGTTACCTGAATATTGTTAACTACTGTGTGTGCGGGGGATGCACAAATACTTCAGCCTCGGGCATTCGGATGCACTTTTTTCCAGATAGAATAAAAAGTGCCGCTCTTTTCCGTGCCTGGATTCACTTTGTACAGAGGAAGGATTTCACCGCCTCCTCCTGAGCACCAGCTCCATGATCTGTGGTGCCCATTTGAAGACGGAGGATTAAGTAGTGAAGTAGTGATTTGATGGCAATGGAGATTCAAAAGCCAAAATAGCGTGAGGTTAATCGACAGAGCTGTACCCTCAGTTCATGCCGCGTCTTTGATGCTAGCACCGCTGCTGCTGCTACTTCTGCTGCTGCTGCTGCTGCTACCGCTCGGAGATCAACATCATCTTCCAAAAAACGCTGTCTGCTTTCAGTAAGTCGTGTGTTTCCAGATACCATTTCAACTATATCTTTGGCATGCTAGAAATTATTGTGTTGGAGCGATATTTTTAGCTCACTATTTGACTATACTTTGGCTGTTGTTTACAAGCTAACAATAACTTTAGCATAGCGTTAGCATTTTGATTAGCAGCAACTGCGGGCTAAGTAGCTTTTACTTGTGCCTCTTTCTTGTGGCAGCAGTGGTGTTTAAATCGACTAACCTTTTTAATCTATTAAATATGTTTATAGACCTGCATTCGGTTAATTTTTTAATATAGTTTTGCCTTCAGTCTGTTGTTGACTGTTATTAGCAATTAGCTTTTGGCATACCAAGTCTTTTGGTCAGAGATAAGTCTGATTAAGAGGTTATTTTAATTGTCAAACACATTTTGAGACACAAGGAGTCAATCATAAATGAAAAGAATTAGTTGTATTTGTTTTTTCTTCCACCTGTGCGCACTTGTTTAACAGAAATAATATGGATGTAAAGTTACTGCGTTTTACAGTTGAAGTACAGTCTAAAAGTCTAAGTCTAAAAACCACAAGCCTTACAAAACGTATAACAGTATTCACTTTATTCCGGAAGTTTCCGTACGCGCCGCCGTCTTGTTTCTGTTGTAGTTCACACGGAGCAGACGAGCTCAACAGAAAATAAGTTCTACTCGACTAAAAAGACATTTTCAGGAAATCTGTGCGTTGTTGACTTGTTGTTGCTCGTGTTCATTAAACATTTTACACAAATCAATCTACTTTATGTAACATTTTAGCGGCGAGACTTTTCCCTCGTTCATCATTAGCTTTAACGGAGTTCTCGTCAAACGGAAGTGCGTTTACAACAAAAGTGCAAAAAACGGCAAAAGTGGGCGGGGCAGAATAAGGTCAATAAAAGTCTAACATAAAAATATAATAATATTGCATGAAATTTAATTCACTTAATAATTAAGTTAATTAATTAATATATTAGTTACTAATTAACTTAAATGGGTCTGATTTCGGTCTAGACGAGGGGTGCCCAATTTTTTTCCTTTGCAGGCCAAAATGAATGTGTTAGCAACGGACAAACCTATTCTTGTTTTGCAAAAAAAGTTAGTCTGCAAAGAGATTTTTGATTAAATTGTCTTCAGTTGTTGTTTTTAAGGGGAACAGACTGACTTGGGCCTCTTGGTCTCGATTAGTGCCGTTTTCTTGCACCAACATCTGCTGCAGTATTAACATGAATGTATAGTTTACTCAAAGACAGAGGAGACATGTCTGCTCACGACTGCAGAGGCACATTCACTGGCAAACCTCAGTCGAATGACAATGTTACGCAAAAATCAAAATAACGGATCTGAACAACGGTTGTTTTATTTTTTTTATTTTATTATTTTTATTTTTTTTAAATGGACTCAAAGCTGGAAAATTAAAGACCAAACCATAAAACTGTTTACAAGGTCAGTTATCTGTATGTTATTAGTATAGTCTCAGGAAGATGTATGGTTTTCAATCTACCTTCTTCAATAAAGCAATAATGTAATACAACATTGTATATTTGTATTAAACAACAGTGTCATCAAGAAATGTACAAAATACAACAGTTAAAAAAATATTCACATCAAACAACAGTTTTAAACAGTATAATTTCGCTCTAGTATGTGAGCAAACTTTGTCATTGATAAAGTAAATGTTAATAAAGTAAAATAAATATGACATAAGCAGCCAGATTAAAAGCACTTTACATTCAGGCTTACTTTTTTGAACATTGATGACCAAAAATGGCTTGAAATATTCACAATTCTTTTTCATTTTTAAGATTATTGTGACCGCCATTAAAAAACAAAAACAACAGAATTTTGGGAAAATACTAGAAAAGTAAATAGTAAATTTCAAACCATGTTATAGTATTAATATTTCTGTTTCTTCTTGTGGTAAATTTTACAGGTCCTTCCCTTTTTGTGCAGTGCTTGAACTTCACCAAAACTGGAAGTCCTTATGTGCACTACAGAATGTCCATGACCCATATGTTACTCTCCAACACGGCATTGAACTCTGATCGGAAATCTGGAAACCCATCATAGTGGTCAGCTACTTGTAGAAGACATCCACACGTTCGTCCAATTGGTCTTGGTGTGAATCTTGACATGTTTGAAAACATGACTTCAATTTTTTCATATAGTAGGACATCACTTCCAGTTGTGAATCTGAGGAAGCGCCCTTGTTTATCTTCATTTAATTCTTTTATGTATCTTTTGAGGTGATTTTGAACATCTCTTTGGTTGGCGGTGAGTAATTCTGGGAAACAAAGTAATCCAATAACTTTTTTAGGAGTCGCCCTGTAGTTGTCAAAGATGCTCAAAAGCTCATCATTGGTGAACGTGAGGTCTGGCGTCACAATATCCCGCCAACAATCAATCACAAACATTGGCTTCTGCACCAGCTCCTTGTGGGCAATCTCATTCAGAATACCTGTTAATGTTCCTTCTGTAACTCTATAGCGGCATTCGTAGTTTGAAAGAACCTCAACAGCTCATCTAAATCAACTGAGGTAAACTGAGGCTGTGCGTCATCACTGCTGGATCTGAAAATTCTCTGATCATATCATCGAAGGAGTTGCTGTGACGTATGCTTATGATTTTGGTAGGACTGGAGGACAAGGGTGTGGAACATGGTTCATTGTACACATTGTACGTAGAGCGTGCCGAGTCTGCAGGTAAATTATTAGTCTATACGGCAGGTGCACTGGAGGTTGAGGGCTGTTGTTGCAAGTCATATGGCTTCTGGTCATATGGGTTCCGGGCATATGGCTTCCAGTCACGTGACATCCGGTAACGTGACTTCCGGTCACATGGCGTCCAGTCATATGGCGTCCAGTCCGGGTCATCGTCTGATGAATCACTAACATGATGTGGACCAAATGTTACTCCATTATGGGATGAAGACAAATCTCTGGTCAGGTCAACATAAGTGTATTCTCTACGTTCATCTACATCTGTAGCAGAACTATGATCAGTGTGATGGGCTTGGTTTATATTTTCAGTGGATCCCAGGGGCTCACAATGCTCTGAGTCATAATCTTCATTGACTGTCCAAAGATCCAAATGTTCCGTTCCATTGTTTTCTGTTGCAGTTGGACTACTTTGTGGAATCTCTTTTGGAAAGGTTGCTACATAGAATCGCAATCTGGGCGTACGGGTAGTTTCATAAATGGCACCGATGGTTACATCACCATTTATTGGGTTTCCTTTATCATCCCGGATTTCAAATCTGAAATCGTTTGTGGTGCCCTTTGTGGAAATATCACCGGGGAAGAACAGCTCCTTTCCTTTTTGTAGGATTGAATCCATGCCAGATTCTAGATCAACATCCACAGTTCTAGTTCCACCACCTTGTTCTGTTCTCACTTGCTTAAATTGTCCGTTTTCAAAATGTATCCACCCTATCTCAACTTCTCCATGACTTGCTTTACCGCTCTTTTTTGAAGGACCGGTTGCTTCATTGTGTTTGTCTTTTTTTGAATTGTTATTGGCATTATTTCCTTTTTGCAGTTTCAATTTTGTCCTTAGTTTTTCAAACAGGCTTGTCTTCCTCTTTTCTAGCAAAGGGTTATTTTTGCACCAGTTTCTTGCTGCAAGACGAACACCGTAACACGGAATGTACTTAGCCAGGTCACGGTCCTCCATGAGAGGAATAACATGAGCGTCAATCTGTTGAGATAATATACAGTTAAATTCAGATTATACAGATGTCTGTGGTATCTAACTTGTCTTTAGTGAAGCCAAGGATAGTTTTCATGTCTTTTCATTTTATTAAACATACCTTTTCATCTTCCAGTTGATTGATTTTTTCTTCAGTAACACCTCTATCTCTAAGAAACTCTGACAGACTTCGTTTTGCTGAAAGACAAAAATGAATATTATAAATAAGGTGTGGTCGTGTAAAAAGAGAGAATTATTTTTCAGGTGATTTACCAAAAACGTTCAAAGTAATTTTTGACAATTAATTGTTATTACGGCTAATAGAAATGTATAGTTTCCTATGAAATTTGGGAAATACAATGGTATTGTTTTTGTCCCGGGGCTTTTGAAGCATCAGCTTCTTTGATTTGTACAGAAGAGGAAACGGACATTTTCACGTAAATTTAAAGTGCAAAGGGGTCAAAACAACATAAAAAGTAAACTAAAGAGCCATGAAACAACCTGATGCACTGCTGGGTCACGGCTGGTAAAGGCATTTATCACTCGACAGAGTCAGAATATGTTTTAATGAACGCCAAGTTTAGTATTTAGTGTCTTAAAATCTCCATTGATTTAACATTGGGCTGACAGAAGACCCAATAATGTGCAATGTCACATCATGTCATATTAGGCTTAACGCTATATAAATTATGTTCACAATTATAGCAGTATCATTATTAAAAACAGAGCACATGTTACTAATAAAAATATAAAAGTTTAAATTATAATGTGTTATTATATCAGTGAAAGTGTGATTAGAACTTTTAGAACATGTGGTGTATGCTAACTTTATTAAGTCAACAATGCTAGTTAACTGGTAATGAACGAAAATTCATGGAATAGCATTGTATGCTTTAAGTGTAGTAACCTCTTGGACTAGTACGGCTTTAACATGATGCTAAATAGGACTTTGATTAAGTTTCAAAAAATTATAGGCGTCATTCAATTTGAATTAGTTTACTTACATGAATCACCCATCGTTCTGTTCTGTTTGCTTAATAAGACCGCTTTTAGCTACATTTTCCTCATTTTTAAGGTTTCTGGCAGATTTGCGTGTTTAAACTCGAAAATAAGCTTTTCTTTTTTTTCTTTTTTTTTTTTTCATGAAGTGGCCCTAATACGCCTTCGTACAGTTGGGCTTCATCCCCTGCAGTGTGAACGCAGCCACAGGAGATCCATTCACTCGACATGTTTGGGCTGCTTCACTGCGAGCTCTTCAGAGGTTTTTGTCTCCAGCTCTGGTGGAGTTAGTCCAACAGAGTTCATCATGTCTTCTTTGGACATGTTTCGACAGTAAAGCAGCTGAAACATGTCGGGGGAATGCATCTCCTATGTGTCTTTAAGAAGAACATTTTGTGGAACTCTTAAGTTTGGTCGGATCATAATCTTCATCTGATTTACCCATTATTGGGACTAAAACTACTCATTACCACTTTGACTTGAACTGACGTGTGCACTCCCACAGAGTTCGATTGATAAACTTTATTGGACATTCAATAACTACATCAAAACAAAAGGCTGCGTGGTTTAGCGCGCTCAAAAACTGTGCTCACCCAGTCTCACACACCTGCCCCGCTGAGCCCATTCATATACGCCTACATGCCACACCCACTCATGACGCAACCGTTCATTCATAAAATACATACCACACTCACCAAAGACTAAATGCATAATGGCTGGAACACCCAGGGATATGGATTTACCTTTTATCCTGGCGTTGATCTGCCTGGGCGGTTCATACACGACACAATGATCTGTACCAAACCTGTGAACACATTTAAAATCACATTTAATGCCGGTGCTTTTTATTATCAGTTTCTTTCACAGGGACAATGTACATTCATAAACATTCCTGCCAATGTACCAGAATTAGTCTGAATGGCTATTTTTTGTCCCTGGACAGATGTGAACCAGTCACCCTAAAAAGCATCAACGTTACACACAAACTGCATATTATATACAATAAAAGATTAGAAAATGTTAAAAATCATGTCCAAGTTTTCTCTTTTTCTCTTTTCTTTTCTTTTTATTCAAGCTCGTACACAATCAATGATTGGTGATCATCATCATCATCATCAATTTACCGTACAAGTTCCATTGCAATAATGTACAATATTAATAAACAAATCAATTTAAGCCGAAAGGGAGTGAGAAGAAGTCAACCTTATGTGCTCTCACCCCCAACTCAGTCTCTAAATCCATGAGGTTGGGTTTATACATAGCACATTCACACATATAACATGTACTCTTCATTTCAGTGACATGATTAACCTAACTAAGGTTTACTAACAGGCATACGTGAATATGAAAATACATATATACAGCTTATTTACAAGATGTAAAAGTATGATATAAATCATAATTTTACAGTAACTTCTGTGACAAACTACACAATGTATAACTCAATCACATCTATAAACACAAGTTGATACAGAGACAAGATACCAAATACCATTTCTCTATATTTTATTTTGAATTGATAAATTGTTGAGCATCGTTTGAGTTGTTCCCCAAGTGGTTCCAAATGCACAGACCCCCACACGCTCCCCCAGAGGTCCTAGCAACCTGTACTTCAAATTGACCACATCCCCTCAAAGTGTAACCTCCATCTAGTTTGTGAATGTTCGCTGGTATCATATTTCTACTTACTTTAAACAGTTGTACAATTTGAAAATTCACTAAATCAGAAAGCTTTAATAATTTAGATTTTTAGAAATAATGAGTTTGTGTGTTCAAAATAACCAACCTTGTGCATGATTCTTACAGCACGGGGGGTTGTAATGTACTTTTGTAATTATTACCCCATATTTCTAAACCATATGTTGAATAAAGCAAAACAGACTAAAATACAATATATAGAGGGCATTGTAATTCAAGCAGTGCTTGGTTTTGTTAATGACAGAAGTATTTTTAGAAGCTTTCTCCAGTACGTGTCTGATATGAGGTTTACAGCTTAGTTTACTGTCAATAGTTATTCAAAGAAACTCCTCTATCTTAGTACCTACTATTTCTATCCATTGTTTTTGTTCACTTTAAAATTGCCAAACATTGTATTTTTGTTTTTTCTAGGTTTATTGATCATTTATTAATGTCCATCCATGTTTTTAGTTTATTTAATTCCTTGTTTACACAGCTTACTGCCATGTCATAATTATCTCCTGAATGAAACAGAATCAAGAGAGACATTATAAAACAGAATTGCTCTGGAAACTTTCATTTTATTCAGGAATGTTCCAGTTTCTAAAGATAAGTTAAATATGTACTTTGAAGGTTTTTATAATTCCTCCTATTACAGTTTTATTAATCGCACGTCTATGTCATCAGTGGATCATTTACATTTTACATTTCTAACAACTGCTATAATTTCAGACTCAGTCACATCAGCACCAAAAATGGTCTTAGGATTTCTTTTCTATTAGTGCATCATTTAAATTATTACTATTACAGCTGGGAATTTTTTTTTGCCACGTCAGGACCGACATTTATCAACTATAGTATTCATCTTATGATTTTCCTTACTTTCATCAATAAAATACTCCGGATATGGATTTGATTTATCATAATTTTTAAGCAAGCTATTTAGAATATTCCAGACTCCTTTAGTGTTGTTTTTTTATTTTTATTCAATACATCTTCAAAGTTTCTTACTAGTTTTTATATTCTGTCAATTTATTTTTTAATAATTTATACTGAGTTTCAGCTTCTTTAGTCTTCAGTTTTATAAATAGTCTATGTAGCTTATTTTTCTTTTTACATGCCTTTTGGAAGCCATATGTTAAACAGAGACATTTAATAAATTTATATGTACAAAATATTTCTAAGAAGTTATTGTATGCACTATCCACTCTCTTCTTACTGAGCACACTGCTCCAGTCTTGATCTTCAAGGTCAAACTCCTCAGACTTTTAAGTTTTTATCCTTTTGTAAATGTTTTTTTGTGTTTGTTTGTTTATTATTTTCAAAAGTGAGCTTGTCATTGTATAAAGTGAACACAAGTAAGTGATCCGTTATGTTGTACATCATTAATCCACTCATTTTGGTGCAATCGATCTTATTAGTAACTCCGTTTGTCACACGTATTAACACACCGTTTATGTTCAAAAAGTTAAGACAATATATTATATTTTCATGTTGGCAAGTTTGATTAATAGAAAGTCTTTTATTCAGGTGTATCCGGTACTGAGTTCACAGTTCTTTTAACATTTGAGCATCAATACCAAAGCTGTCTTTCGTTCTAGATGGTTTTAATGTTGAGAGAACTTGTGAAACAGGAGTTTCAGTGATGCATTTAAATGTAAACTTGGGCTCTATAGTGTCAACAGGTGAATACTGTACAACGTTTGGAGAAAATCCCTGAGCTATAGATTTAACAAAGTCTATTAAAAAAATGATAGAAGGCAACGGCCACGTCTTGCACATTAAATGTTATGTTTTCTTTTATGTTGATTTCTAACAATGAGTTTGATTTGGTTGTTTTTTTTCCTGTCATTTTATTTAGTCGGTCCCACAATGCTTTAGTATCGTCAAGAAATCAGCTTTAACTCTTCTTATACTTTTGATAATTTTATTTCTTAGGGTCACTGTACAAAAGACTGTGTGGAGCCCGTTTGGTCTTGTTTCGTTGCCATTCGTCGCGTTACACCACTAGAGGGGCGCGAGATCACACCCAGAGGGAAGCAACAGGCTCCTTCACGGACTTTCCTTTACTAAATATTAAATATTAGTGTGCGTCCCTTAAACGTGAGTGTTTCAGTGTGTACTTTTGGTATTATCATGTTTAAAGGGGATAGCTGCGTTTTCATTGTGTTCTGTGTAGTTTATGGATGTTCTGACTACGTTGTAACAAGCTATCCTCGTGACTGTTATTACTGTGATTACGATTTATGATAGTTAATTGTTTAACTGTCAATTATTGAATTATATGC
This sequence comes from Rhinogobius similis, assembly GCA_019453435.1. Lineage (NCBI taxonomy): Eukaryota > Metazoa > Chordata > Actinopteri > Gobiiformes > Gobiidae > Rhinogobius > Rhinogobius similis. The sequence continues at coordinate 30,066,595 of CM033636.1, read as the reverse complement.
TATTTCTTCATATTACTTATGTTCAGTGTCCTGCGTTACATTTTATGTGTTGAAATTAGGGCCCTTTATCCGCCATCTTACCAATTATGTAAATTACCACGTGGTCATCGGAACTCCACATTCATATATTGTTTATTCTCTCTCTTTGTCTCTTTATGTGGACATTCCCCTCATTCTCTCGTCACCTGAACATATCATTGCTGTCCTGACCCGACACCCTGCGGTGATTGTTAGCCAGCACCACGGGCGTAAAATATTTTTAATATTAAATCATATACTATATGTTATTTGTTAAAAAGAAATCTCCAGGAGTAGTTAAAACAATTAAATCAACAACAAAAATATTACTTTTTGACTACGCACCCCCCTCTCAGCTGTAGACGTGGTATCGCCCACACCGAGGCCGCGCTCTCTCACCCCTCCCTCTCCTGTCTCTGTCAGTGCGGCGTATGTCTGTATGGTCTGTCGTCAGTCAGTTTAACAAGTTGATAGTTTTGACCATGTTTTGACTGACAGGTGAGGGCGTAGTGCTTCACTGAGTCAAAGGACTTCACAATATTCTCTCGTATTTGGAGACCAATGTTGCAACAGCGTTTGGCGTTCACAAACTACACTTTTATCAAACTAGAATTCTACAGTGACACACACCTCTCCTCGCCTGTAGAGGCGCTGCATAACAGAATTGCACAGTGAAACATCGAGGAAGAGACTCGACTTCTCCGTTGGCCTGGTTGGCTTCTGCAGGATCCGCGTCACAGCTAAACAAATACGAAGCGGGGCTGCAGCGTTGTTGGACTTTATATAGTTTTTGTTTTTATGGATCTATCCCAAGACCAATCCCACATGTGTGGGCTCAGTGTGAGCGACAGCCGAAATGTACTTTCATTGTGAGGCGACGAGATGAGTGAGACGAAAATGAGTAAGTAGTTGAGTAGTATATTAACTAAATAAGTGCTCTGAAAGTTTGTCTATGTCATCTGCGCATGTAGACTAGTTGTACAGCTTAATAATGGATGAATATAGACTTTTTTCCACATCTAAGCCAGCAATAGGTTACTTTTGGTTTTTTGGGTTTATTTAGCCGTATAACTTTTTATGTTATGTAAATAAACCCTGAAAACTGTGATCTATGTTCATGTGATCATAATCTGGCGTTTTCCTGCTTCTTGGCATGTTTCGCCTGTCATTTATCCCGTTATCGATCTCAAACGAGGAGTTTGTTTTGATTCCGAGCCTCACGTGCGTCATAGCGCGTCGTGGATCATTAGATTTGGTTTCGCTCTTTGTTTAGGATCAGCGTTTGCTTGGGCATTTACAATTACCCAAACGAACCGAACTATCGAGGCAATCGAATCCTGTTTCGGCTTTGTGAGTTTATGTTGAGTTGTTATTGTCCGACTCGGACCGCGTCTGTGGGATGTTGATGGTGCGCGCTGTGGTAGAGTAGAGCTGTTCCAACCGCACTGTGGTAACACTTTCTGCGTACGGTCGCATGAGATTATCAGAGGTCCACAACCTTTTTATCACCGCGGACCGGTCAACGCTTGACAATTTTACTGCGGCCCGGTAGGGGAGGGGCGTTTATCATAATAAACGTGAATCCACTGTGTACCTGTTTTTTTCTTTAAAAATAGTCCAGGGGCTTGTCTTTTAATCCAGGGGGCTTGGTCTCTAAGTGGTCGAAGCAGCTTTGAAGGCTTCATTGAGCCGTAGGATTCATGTAGGATTCCTGGTATTGTCTTGTTTTTTACTCATTTTGTTGCTTGTGGGTTAAATTTTAGCTCAAATGACCGAGATGTAACCATCATCGGGCCAAAAATTCAAGCCCGACCCGCTGAGCCCGCGCGCGTACTGTCCGAGCCCGAGTCATTTGCTGCAAGATTCGACCCGAACCCGACCCGGGACCGCGCGGATACTGTCCGAACCCGACCCGGGTCCGCGCACGTGTAGAACCGGAGTTACGTAAACTGTGCTCCTGCAGAGTTTTATTGGCAGAAGAAGCACCTGACAGGGCTTTAAGTGTTTAGTGTTCTACCTGCACCAACGGGACGCGCCTGTTCCTCCGCTGACGCTGGGCCACATGATCTCTCTCCCTCGCTCCTTTCTTCTCTTTCTCTCTCCTCCGCTGCTCTTTCTCTCTTTTTCTCTCTCCTCTGCTCGTGTAGCAGCCGCGCTTTCATTAAAATGGCCCGAATTGCGGGCCGGCCCGGTCCAAATTGATTCACGGACCGGTACCGGTCCGCGGCCCGGGACCACTGAGATAGATGACATAGAAAGGAATATGTTTTGTCCGATACACAGCCATTTGCCTGTAGCCTCTCGACCCCCCCAAAGTTGAAGCCAAAGTTACGCCCTTGGCCAGCACCCAAACATAACAAATCATTACAGTCCTCATTACAGTCACAAACATAGCTCTTGCTGTTGCTGTCCGAGCTTCAAACACAACAACATACTGAACACCCCATTTAACTCTTATTTTAAAATGTATCTGTAAAATGACCGCTTGGAAATATTGTGTAGTATCTTTTGAAAGTTTTTTTTTTTTTTTCCATGTAAAAGAGCAATTTCTGGATTTCAGATCACGGATGGACGCTTGAAATCTTGTTATGCAGTTTTTAAAAGGTACCATGTAATCAGTGTTACACATTTAGATCCATTTGAGTGTGACACTGGAACGTGTCACACGTCTCCAACAAATTTCCATAATAGTTATGTTTGTCTATTTAAAGACTAAAAATGTGGGTACAGTTTTAATTTAATTTAAAGGGACGATATGTAAAGACCACGACCACAATCTGCTCTTTGTAAATTATTTTTATATGAGCAGTAAAAGTTTACTTTCTCTGAAATTTGAAACCTATTGACTTTCAATACGATGTAAAATAAATCCATCTGAAATTTAGTCCCTAAAGTCAGGCCAGAGGGACAGAGCTGTCACTGTTTACTCACCCAAACATGTCGAAGCCTGTAGTCCAATAGTTTCCCCACCTCCAGCAACGCTCCTCCATATCAGATGGTTTGTTTGGTTCCTTTTTAAGTTCTCTGAAAATAAAATAAAATAATTCAATATATTTATCTGATGAGGACAAAACAATAGGTAATGTTACTCCAGATCAAAGGGAAATGGGCCTGGCCCCTCCATGGACCGGCCCCTGGACTCAGCACTGGACCGACCTTTGGACTTTAGGATCAGTTCAGACCATTTGTTTGAATGAATTTGATTATTTTGCTCGTTTCAAACTGATTTAAAGGGAGGATGTGTCAAGACCACGACCACAATCTGCTCTTTGTAAATTGCTCTGTTATTTTTATATGAGCAGTAAAAGTTTATTTTCTCAGAAATAACTCTCTCAAACCTATTGACTTTCAATATGATTCAGTCCCTAAAGTCAGGCCAGAGGGACAGAGCTGTCACTGTTTACTCACAGAACCATCTGTGAATGTAGAGCCAAAAGTCTCCTCCTCCAACAGTCCTCCAAAGGAGGAGGAGATACTTTGTTTGGTCCCTTTTCAAGTTCTCTGAAAATAAAATAAAAATTAAATATATATGTATATCTATCTAATGAGGACTAAACAATTCCAATGTAGAAATCATAAGCAATATTTAAAAATGTATAAAGAGACACATTAAATCAGATGATCACCTGGTCATCCACATTCCACACAAACACAGACTGAAACCAAACAGAGGGCAGCACTTACTGCAGATCAGTGGGAGACTGGACTGGCCCCTCCATGGAGGGAGGGCAGCTCATGGACCGGCCCCTGAACTCAACACTGGACCGACCTGTGGACCGACATATGGACCGGCCCCTGGACCGACCTGTAGACTGGCCTCTGGTCTGACTTGTGGACGGGCCCCCGGACTCAACACTAGATTTTGGACTGGGCCATAAGAAGGAAAAAAAAACATTAAAAAAAATAAATATATCACAAAATCATTCATCATCATTCATTAAATCATACATTACTTCTTATTACAGGCCAAATTATCAGTGAGTGGGTATAACTTACCCCATTGGCAAATTAATTTTCTTATTTTAATATAAATTATGGCATGATAAGTCAGAAATACGTCGAAACCAGTTAAATCTCATTGAGTCAAAACTACTCAAATCCAGATAAAAATGATAAATTCAAGTTATTTTACGCAGACTAGATTTACAGTTTTTACTGAAGAAGTAAAGTCACTCACGTTGGTGAAACACAGCCTCCTTCAGAGCTGCCATCGCTCTGTGAAAGTTGTCCCTCCTTTTCAGCTCCGCTGTCACTATCCATTTTCTAGACAAAAATAATTATTATGAACATATTATTCACCTTATTCAGCCCCGCCCACTTTTGCCTCTTATTGCCACAGACTCCTGGATAAAGGCTCCTCCGGTTTGATGAGAACTCCATTTGTGTAAATGAAGAACGAGGGAAAAGTCTCGCCGCTAAAATATTATATAAAATAGATTTATTTGAGTAAAATGTTTAATGAACACGACTAACAAGTCAACAGTGCTTTTCCTGGAGTCTGAAAACGTCTTTCTAGTCCATGTAGAACTTATTTTCTGTTGAGCTCGTGTGCCCCGTGTGAACTAATACAACACTGCAGGCTTTGACTTCTACAGTTTGTCTGGTCCTACTCTTTCACTCGAGCTGAGATCACTCCAGTGTGAAATGGCACAGCCCTGACACTTATACTCTAGGGATAAACATAAACACTTATAAATACAGTCAATTGAGCTCGGGATTGTGACGTCACACATAACAGAATTTAAATTTTTAAAGATTTTAAGATGCTAAATACTAAACTTAGCGTTAATTCAATAGTATCAGTATTCCAACACCATATATTATTAAATATATTTAAGTGGCCAGCAGTTTATCAGGTTCTTCCAGGGATTTTTGTTCACTTTTTCACATTGTTTTGGCTAATGTTTCTCTTTGTAAGTTTAACACACCAGCTGCAAACATGGCGGATTTCCATGGCAACGGCTGTTTTTTGGTTTTTTTATGTTCTATCCTGACACAGATGTGCTGTAATCCTCTGCCAAATCAGTCTGTCCCGCTCACGTGTAGCCACAATTCCATAGTGATTTAGAAAAAAACATTCAAATATTCCAAGTTTAAGGGCACGATGGAGGCTGACCATCTGTGGTGACTAATGTCCATAACACCGCTGTTTTCTGAAACTTATAACTTAAAATTATGCAAAATGTTTTAACAACTTAGCGTTAGTTTTAGAAACAGATTTTACATAAAATGATAGGTCTTATGCTCATTACTCACCACAGGCCGATTAGCTTTGAGCTTTCAAACATTTTATATTATTTGTTTTTCGGGATCCCTATGAGAAAAATGAATGGAAAATTTACTTCTGGAGCCAAGGGGTGTTGAGCTCTACATGACATTGATCTTTATACTATATCAACTAATACGATGATTAATTATAATACGCAACTATTCACAGCAAACTAGAGAATAATCAATGAAAAATAATAAATAAATAAATCAGTTCGGTGACATTAAAGGGGACATATTCTGCTACAGAGACTTTTTTGATCTTTGAATCCTGTTCTAACAATGTTCCATCATCAAAAACACACTTGGAGCTGCATTCACGCTGTTTTAAGGAATGTTTATTCAAAAATCCTCCCTCTCCGAGCGTCAAACACACGTTGTGCGTCGTGCCTTCTATTCCGGGTGTATTTTCCGACTTCACACGTCACTTATTAGAATCTTCTGCTGTTTTTAGTCCTTAAATCATCACAGACTCGTTCTGAACATTTCTGCCTCTGAACACGAGAACTGCTGCTGCAAATCCACACAGTGACGTCTTTTCAGCGCCGACTTCACCAGATTGTATATTGTGCTGGCGCCATCTGCTGGATGCACTCAGTAAGTGTCATTTCGTAGCAGTTGATAACTTCTTCTTCTTCCTGCTCTCAGACAAGGCGGACGTGTCTCTGCTCCTCTGTGCTATCTATTTGTTTTGCGTCTTGTCTCGTCAATACAGCTACCTGCTCTGTATGTCGACCGTTTATTGTTTATTGTATGTTTGTTGTGACACAACTGTAGTTACAGTTGTATGTTTTATTGTCTATAAATGTAATTCTATGTTATGTTGCAACAGCAACTGTAGTTTCAACGGTTTGTTAAGAGCGTTGAGAGCCTGTGAGGTGGAAAAGCGCTCTATAAATAAAAATCATCATCATCCAGGGCCGCCGCTTCCATAAAGCACGTAACGCACAGCGCGTAGGGCACCAAGTGCTCTGTGGGGCACCACATCGGCTGTGCCGTGGCGAAAACGAGCGGTGCCCACGCGGCGCCGCGCGTGCCGCATTCCGGCGCTCGCCAAAGTGAAGCGCATGCACGTAATTTAATAAAACCGCGACGCCAAGGGCTCTCTCTCTTTCCTCCTCGGCTCCTCCCTCAGAGAACAGGGATGGCCAAGACCCCAGGCAAAGTTTGAGAGAATGATGAAGACGAGAGAGAGTCAGCGGAGGAGCCTAGTACCTGCCACTCTGTAGCTAACGTCTGACTCTGAGGCGTTTAGGGGACATTTGGTGCGTGGGCTTTTATCGCACTTAATCCGTGAATAAATATGATGCCAATGATACATTCACAATGACAACAGTTCCTGTGCATTTCTTAAAGCTGAATAAACTATTTTTATTCATTTTTTGCAAAAAATAAATAAATTGTAGTAGTAGTAATCATTTACAGTTACGAATATTTCGTTTCTTTTACTCCTTGAACTCACCACCAATTGGCACAGAAGCTCTCATATGATAACTTGATAAACAACTTTGCAGCTAGAAAATGTAGACGTACACATTTGTAGGAGCCTGTTAATGTTTACATATACTTCACTTGTTGGATGATTCTATCTATATTCGTATTTGCACTTTTATTGGGTGGTATTTGTTTTACACTTGAATATTTAAGTTTTATTTAGTTATTTAAGATATTTATTAATTTTTTTTGTTGACAACTTACATTTCCATCTTGTGTTTATAGTACTATATATTGTGTATTTAATTTAAGATAATAAAATGAACATGGAAAGAAATGAAAGTAATTGTGGGTTTGGTCATTTAATGCGGGGCGGGGGGGGAGGGGGGGGCACCATCAAGACATTTTGCATAGGGCACCAAAAAAGCTAGCAGCGGCCCTGTCATCATCATAACACAGGTCATAGAATTAATGAGAATTTTTTTTTTGCATGACAAATTTAAGGCACTCAATTCACCTTATTCCAGAAGTCGCCGTACACACCGCCGTCTTGTTTCCGTTGTAGTTCACACGGAGCAGACGAGCTCAACAGAAAATAAGTTCTACATGGACTAAAAAGACGTTTTCAGACTGACCAGGAAATCGTTGTGTTGTGACTTGTTGTTGCTCGTGTTCATTAAACATTTTACACAAATCAATCTACTTTATGTAACATTTTAGCGGCGAGACTTTTCCCTCGTTCATCATTAGCTTTAACGGAGTTCTCGTCAAACGGAAGTGCGTTTACAACAAAAGTGCAAAGAAACAGCAAAAGTGGGCGGGGCAGAATAAGGTCAATAGCGTGTTTAAAGGCTAACAGCAATATGAAAAATGCAGATATTTTTCCTTTAAATGTAAATCTTCAATCTTTTATTTTTAAGTGATCTTTGCTTTGCTTGTTCAGGGAAAGCCCCTTTGACGAGCATTTCCATTCTCAACTTTACGAAAATGAATTATACTTCGTACACGGCCCTCAGGGAACAATCAATAAAAAGTGAGTCACAGACAACGTCCAGGAGTTTATGCTCTGCCTTCAGTTTTTAAAGGTTCATGATTAAAGTTTTGTCAGAAAAAAAAGAAATTTACAAAAAGAAAAGAAAAAGTTACCACGACCACATCATAACACCCAAATAACAATAAATATATGAATAAATAAAACAACTGACTCAAAAATCTAAAGCTTACAACCAATTGAATAAAACACGAATTAAAATGTAATGACAGGCGGCCGCCAGAAGATGGTGCTATAATCACATACCAATGGCCTTCAAGCTTTTTTTTTCTTGTGGGGACCAAACTTGCTCTTGATATAAATAATAAGAATGTTAGCTTCTCTTAAGTCTTGATTAGTTAAATGGTTGTACATTAATTCTTTATTTGATGTAAAAACATATAAATTAAGGCAGTTTGTTATTGTATTAAAAAAACAAATAAACAAATAAAAAAACATCTCTGAACTAAAGATAATTATTGTTGCAAAAACAGAAATTGCAGAACTGTTGAATAAATGTCCACATCAACAAACTGTTCACAAACAGGACTTTGAGCAATTCTGTATTCTCAAATTATTCTGAGGAGAAAATATGGACTGAATTTATTTTATTAATAATGTTTTAGAAAAGTGTCTTTGCTCCAGGTTTTGAGGCAGAAGGAGTCACTTATAATCGGTGTTTGTCGCTCGAAAGAATCCACTGGTGTTTTCATGCATTCACTGGAATGTTCCAAAGTCCCACATTAAATCTACCCATTTGAGGCAAGAATAGCACGTTTTTATTGCTAAAAAACAAACAAACAAAAAAACATGCAAGAGCTAAAGATAAATGTAATGCATTAACATCATGTCACGTTACACAGTGCACCTCTGAGGACGCAGAGCACACTGTCAAAGTCAAACTTATGGAAATGTGAACCTATAAAACTAAATCTATTTACTTTACATCGTTACAGAAGCTCATTATCATCTACAAATGTAAAAATACAAGAGCAATAAGTGCCTTAAACACAGATAATGTCACACTTACGTTTCCACCAGCTGAAATATGAAATACTCCTCAAACTATTTTCGTTTCAGTTTAAGAGGGAGTGTCCAAAGTTCTGCCCTTAACCTGACGTGTTATTGTTACATTTGTGGTGGAAACTAACAAAGAACAAAAGTTAAAGTACTGTACTGAAGTAAAAAAGTAAAAGGCTGTACAGTTGATACTTTCTACTGCACTACATTCTTTATTCATTCATTCTATAATTCAATTGCTTTAAAGGGCCTCTGTTGTCTTAATCATCACAGTTCTTTATCAAAATAGAGTATTTCTTCCACTGGGTACAATGATAAAATAAGAACAAAAGACAACTGCAGGATTAAGACTCAGATTGACAATGAGAATTTGAAATAGTCTCTCAATAAGGAGATCGTGGGTTCGAAACCCGAACCACCCTAACATCACACGATCTCTCTGGGTGGAGTCTGCATGTCCTCCCCGTGTTACCGTGGGTTCTCTCTGGGTTCTCTGGCTCCTCCCACCGTCCAAAGACATGACTGTGTTCAGGTTAATTGACAACTCTAAATTGTCCCTAGTGAATGAATGTGAGAGTGAATGGTTGTCTGTCCTTGTCTGTCTCTGTGTTTGCTGTGATGAGTTGTCCACTGTCCAGGGTGTACCCCGCCTAAGGCCCAAAGTCACTGGGACAGGCTCCAGTCACCCGCGACCCCTAACGGGAATAAGCGGTAGAAAATGAATGAATGAATGAATGCATGAATTTAAAATAGTATTCATTTTCTTACAAAATATTCAAGGCTGTTAATTGTAATAAAATAAGAATCATGACTGACATCTGTCTCAAGATTATCGAGTAGTGAGTGATTTTACACCACTACAGGATAATCTGTAACCTGTAGATGCACTTAAATCTACAGGTTAAAGGGCCTGCACCTGATGTTTACTGTTGTGAAACGGGAAAAACAGAACTATGTTCCCGATATTTTTTTCTATGTAATAAAGTAAATCTGGGTTGCTCCAGCTCAGAAATAGAGTAAAAGCATCTATTCAGGTGAAAATGAGACCACAACTTTTACTCTGCATCTGTTTACAGAATATTTTATTCTACAAGAAGCAGGAAGTGCACTGTTAGCATGCTAATGTTTGTTAGCTTTGCCCGTGGAGGTACGTGACGTTCAGACATTGGTGAAAAGTGCTTCTAAACTCTTCATCTTCGTCTTCTTCCTCTGATCCGGGGCCTGGTCACGGGGGCAGCAGTCTAAGCAGGGACTCTCAGACGTCCTTCACCCCAGACACTTCCTCCAGCTCCTTGGGGGGGATCCTGAGGCGTACCCAGGCCACACAGGCCTGGGTCTACCCCGGGGCGCCTCCCGGTGGGACATGCCCAGAACACCTCCTGAGGGAGGCGTCCAGGAGGCTCCGGAGCAGAGGCCTGAGCCTCAGCTGCTCCTCTGGACGTGGAGGAGCAGCGGCTCTACTCCGAGCTCCCCCCGTGTGACTGAGCTCCTCTCTGTCTCTAAGGGAGCACCCAGCCACCCGGCGGAGGAAGCTCATTTCGACGCTTGTATCTGCGATCTTGTCCTTTTGGTCATTACCCAGAGCTCATGACCATAGGTGAGGGAGGAACGTAGATTGACAGTAAATCGAGAACTTTGTCTTTCGACTCAGCTCTTTCTTCACCACATCGGTCCGATACAGCGCCCGATCCACCTGTCAATCTCACACTCCATCCTTCCCTCACTCGTGAACAAGACCCCGAGATATTTGAACTCCTCCACTTGAGGCAAGGACTCTCCACCCACCCGGAGAGGGCAAGCCACCTTTTTCCGGTCGAGAACCATGGCCTCGGATTTGGAGGTGCTGATCCTCATCCCAGCCGCTTCACACTCGGCTCAAACCGTCATCATCTGCAAACAGCAGAGATAATCCTGTGGCTCCCAAACCGGACACCCTCCACGCCCTTACTGCACCTAGAAATTCTGTCCATAAAAATGATGAAAAGAACCGGTGACAAAGGGCAGCCTTGACGGAGTCCAACATGCACTGGGAACAGGTCTGACTTACTGCCGGCAGCACAGCTCCTGCTCCGGTCGTACAGGGACCGGACAGCCCTGGACCCCATACTCCCACAAGGCACCCCAGGGCACATGGTCGAATGCCTTCTCCAGATCCACAAAGCACATGTGGACTGGTTGGGCAAACTCCCATGAACCCTCGAGCACCCGATGGAGAGTATAGAGCTGGTCCAGTGTTCCACGACCGGGACGAAAACCACAGGCTCCTCCTGAATCCAAGGTTCGACTATCGGTCGGATTCTCCTCTCCAGTACCCTGGAATAGACCTTACCGGAGAGGCTTAGGAGTGTGATCCCCCTGTGGTTGGAACACACCCTCCGGTCCCCCTTCTTATACAGAGGGACCATCACCCCGGACACAGATAGGATACAGTGGTACCGCCCCAGACCGCCACGTGATGTTGCAGAGACGTGTCAGCCAAGACAGTCCCACAACATCCAGACACTTAAGATACTCAGGGCGGATCTCATCCACCCCCGGAGCCACCAAGGAGCCAACAACCTCAGTGACTTCGGCTTGGGCGATGGATGAGTCGCCTCCGAGTCCCAAGTCGCTTCTTCCTCCTCAAAAGACGTGGCAGTGGGATTGAGGAGATCCTCTAAGTATTCCTTCCACCGTCCGACAACATCCCCAGTCAAGGTCAACAGCTCTCCACCTGCACCGTAAACGGTGTTGGTGAAGCACTGCTTCGCCCACGGAGGCGACGGACGGTTTGCCGGAATTTCTTCGAGGCCAACCGCCAGTCCTCCTCCATGGCCTCCCCGAACTCCTCCCAATCCCAAGTTTTTGCCTCTACAACTGCACGGGCTGCAGTGCGCTTGGCCTGCGGGTACCTGTCAGCTGCTTTAGGAGTCCCACAAGCCAACAAGGCTCGATGGGACTCCTTCTTCAGCCTGACAGCATCCCTTACTTCCGGCGTCCACCACCAGGTTCGGGGATTGCCGCCGTGACAGGCACCAGAGACCTTGCGACCACAGCTACGAGCCGCCGCATCAACAATGGAGGTGGAGAACATGGTCCACTCGGACTCCATGACCTCAGCCTCCCCCGGGATCTGGGAGAAGTTCTCCCGGAGGTGTGAGTTGAAGACCCTGCTGACAGAGGGCTCTGCCAGACATTCCCAGCAGACCCTCACGATACGCTTGGGCCTGCCAAGTCTGTCAGCTTCCTCCACCGCCAGCGGATCCAACTCACCACCAGGTGGTGATCGGTTGACAGCTCCGCCCCTCTCTTCACCCGAGTGTCCAAGACACGCGGCCGAAGGTCAGATGACACAACAACAAAGTCGATCATCGACCTCCGGCCTATGGTGTCCTGGTGCCACGGCTCAAGCTCCTTCCCCCCAGCAAGGTGACATTCCATGTCCCTAGAGCTAGTTTCTGTGTCCAGAAATCCGGTCGTCGAGGCCCCCGCCTTCGACCGCTGCGCGGATCCCTCTGCACCGGCCCCTTATGGATCTTCCCGCAGGTGGTGGGTCCATGGGAGGACGGCCCCACGTCACTTGTTTGGGCTGTGCCCGGTCGGGCCCCGTGGGGAAAGGCCCAGCCACCAGGCGCTCGCTGTTGAGCACGCATCGCAGGCCTGGCTCCAGGGTGGGGCCCCGGTAACGGCAATCCGGGTGACGTAACTGGCCTCGTTGGTTGACTCAGGGCTTCTGAACCACTCTTTGTCTGACCCGTCACCTAGGACCTGTTTGCCGTGGGTGACCCTACCAGGGGCATGAAGCCCCCGACAACAGAGCTCCCAGGATCATTCGGGTACTCAAACCCCTCCACCACGTTAAGGTGGCGCTTCAAGGATTCTAAATTTCAATTCTACGCGTTGAATATTTATGATGCTGGGACTGTTTTAGGACAGTGAGCAATACATGTGACTGATGTAAAGACCTTAACAGTGATGAAATAGTTCTGTTTTTCATGTTTCAAAACAATAAAAAGCAGGGCCTTTAAACCACACATTTCACTAAAACAATAATTCCAAAATTCTGCACTTCACGGCCGCCTTATTCACCCAATTATCACTTGGGGCCCCCAGTAATAATTCTATATATATAAGTCTATATTCAAAAGAATATGGAATGGTTTTCTTTTAAAATTTACTAATGAAAATTGAAATGTGATGACTGTAGGCTTGATATGGATTTAGGGGACAATGTTGTGACCTGTTTTTAGTTTAAGGCAAAACATAAAACCGGTTTAACAACGTTGCGTTGAGTTAGAGGGAACAATCTGATGAACTACGAGGAAGAACAAGCCTGGACACAGTCAATCCTTGTCACAAAAGTTCATAACAGTGAATGTTTTTTTCCTTTTGGCTTTCCTTTTTGTAAAAGCAGATGTGTTCTTGCTCATAGACGAACACAAAAATAAGCCAAAATACTTTATAACATCCTTATACATGTCCAGTCATGTGTGACCTTTGTCCTCTTAAAAGAACAAAAATGATAAAATATCTAAATAAATATCATCAGCAGTTTTATTACACACTCATAGTCCAGAGTTAAAACAACACAAAAGTGAGAAAAATATTAAAATTTAAAAGATAACTTAAATGTCACTTTTCTGAGTGAATGAATAAAGAAGACATATTTTTAAGGTGTTTTGAGCAATAAAAACCGCTAGAAATAAAGAAGATCCATACATTTAATGCACATAGTCACACTATGTCGTCACATGCTGCACCTTCAGGATGTAGATCACACGGTCAAATCAACATAATTATATTTACTGCCATGTAATATAGAAATGTAAACCTATAAAACAGAATCCATTTGCTTCACATTGTGGCAGAAGCACATTATCGTCTACAAATGTAAAAATACAAGAGCAATAAGTGCCTTAAACACAGATAATGTCGCACTTACCTCTTCACCAGATGAAATATAAACAACTTTTATTTCCATTCAATAATCAGGGAGTGTCTGCCCTGATCCTCAAGTGTTATTGTTACGTCACTGGTGGAAACTAACAAAGTACAAAGGTTAAAAAAATGCTAATTTGCATATCAATATTCTTACTTCACAACATTTTGACAGCAGTGTCTGTACTTAATACTCCATTACATTTTTTAACAGGAAAAAGTGTAAAGTGCTTTTCACATGGTCTGAGGAGTTATTTTTAACACGTTCATGGTGACATTCTGACTGAAGGTTTTGAGTTCAAGTCTCATATAAATGTATAAAATTCACAAGAAAAAAAGGCAATTGATTTAAAGTCTATATGACAGATTAGATGACACGTCATATTTAAGATTTTACTGAACATTTTGCACATTTGATCCCAGTTTGACAGTTTGTGTAAAGTTTATAATGTCACTTCCTGGTTGAACATGAGCACAAATATGACAACCAGACTGTAAACAAGGGCCACAATCCATATAAATTACACAATAGTTATGACTCGACAAATAACTATACTTGATAACAACTTTATTTTGTTTATTTTGTTTAAATTGTCAAAAGAATTGTGTCAGTCGTCTGTAAATTGCACAGAACTAGAGTTAAACCTGGAAGATGAACCAAAATGGCGCCCTGTTCCTCCCTGTGGCGGCAGCCTCTTGGAACCAGCCTTTTTCTAAAATTGCACATTATAATTGCAGACAGTATTGAATTATTATCGGTATTTAAATAAAATAGAAGGAAATGTTCTTTTCTACCGTTTCTAAAATCACTGAAATTACCGTTTTTATATGAAGTGACGTCACACAAACATGTGTGAGTCACGTGAACGAGCGTCGGACGATACAAACAGAAGCTCGTGGAAAAGGCTCGACTAGAGACACCTGTAAGTTGTATTTTATTTCATTTGATGCTCAAAGCATCATGGGGGATTGTCGTCACGTGGTGCCCTAAAGCAAAGATGGCCGCCTCTGTATCAGGAAGTAAATGCAGAAGTAAGAAATTTTTTTGGGGTCATGCGCCAATGAGCTCAGGCCACAGGGAGGAACAGGGCGCCATTTTGGATTCATCTTCCAGGTTTTATTATAGTTCTATGATCCATGGTCTCTGTATTTTCAACTGTGCGTCGCTTTTTGATGACATCACAGAGGGATTCCTTATATTTTTCAAAATTTCTTCACAAACTGCAACTTCACAAATGTAAATAATATAATATAATAAATATTTCCCACAGATGCTCTCCCACCAAGTTATAAATAGAACATCTTGAGTACCTTAAAATGACCTCTGTTGTCTTTATCACTAAAGTTAAAGTTCTAACAGTTACGTACATGTGTGTGAAATGTGTTTGGTTCTTAAGGTAACATTTTTACTTCAGTATATTTTTTATGTGCTACTTTTACTTTAGTTAAGGTTCAGGACACAAGGACTCAGAGATATCAGGAATCTAACCCACAACCTTCTAGTTTAGAGGCATTTCATTTATTTTTGTCATCTGCCTCATAAAACACACAGATTGAACCTTGTAGGACGAGTGACCGGGAACAACCTGATTAAATAAAGTATGAGGAAGAAAAACCTTGCACACAATCAATCCTTGCAAAAGATTTTAAAAAAATTAAATGCAACTTTATTAGTAACAGTGCAATGTTTTGGCCGTTCTTTTTGCTCACAGATTAACGATGTGGAGAAAAATAAGCCTAAATACTTGGTAGTTAAGATGATCTTAAGTTATTGGGAAGATAAAAACAAAAATATAAAAACAACACCATATTTTAATAGACAGTGGTTATATTAGTGCGGTTCTGACTTCACACACTTTATTGCAAAACTGAGTAACTATGATCAACTTCCACAATCTGCATTTATACGTTTAGTTTATAATAATTTAGAGGTTGCAACAACAGGCCCTTAGCATCCGGCTAGTTCCTGTTAGCGTCAGAAGTGCGGATCGTCAAATCTTGCTCCGTTCATTCTCTGTGGGACTGAGCCAAGTCTTGCAAGAAAAAATCAAACTAAAAATGATGTGATGACGAAGAGCAAGTAACAGTTGGAAAATCACTGAAAACATGTTAAAACCTTTATGTACAAAGCAAATATGTCACCAGTAGAAATCTGTGTCGATAAAAGGACGTGTTTTTGTCTCAAAGCTAAAGGCTAACACGAATTAAATTCAATATAAAGCAGAACAAGGCAGAATACCAACTCCAGTGATTTTGTAAAAAAATGAAGATATGTTGTAATGAACACACTGCGCGTTATACTACTAAAGTAAAGACAAAGGGGTTTTATTGCAGGTTGTGGGTAAAAGCAAAGGACAGTGCTTTACAAAATACAATACAAACAATCAGGTGAATAACCCACAGTCATCAAAGATGGACCAATGCTCGACTGCCCAGAGCAATAAAACTCTAAGTAGTAATTACAAGTTTTACTGTGGAATCAGAGGAATGCGGGAGAATAAGGATAACTGAACATGCATGAATCACTCTGAATACAACTTGAGTGTGTAAATGAGAAAACAATTATAACGTGTTTAAAAGTTAATTTGGAATGGCTCCTTTAAGTCCTGTGCCCAGCTAATTTATATAGCTGAGTGTCACAGAATGTTTAAGTCTCTCGAACTTCGTCATTCTAGACTGAATATCAAAGTCTGAACCTTCGACAATATCAAAGTTTGGGACTTTTACTTCAGCCGTTGTAGACTGAATATCAAAGTTTGGACCTTCGACTTCAGTCGTTGTAGACTGAATCTCAAAGTCTGGACCTTCAACTTCAGTCGTTGTAGACTGAATCTCAAAGTTTTGACCTTCGACTTCAGTCGTTGTAGACTGAATCTCAAAGTTTGGGACTTTTACTTCAGTCGTTGTAGACTGAATATCAAAGTTTGGAACTTTTACTTCAGTCGTTGTAGACTGAATCTCAAAGTTTTGACCTTCGACTTCAGTCGTTGTAGACTGAATATCAAAGTTTGGAACTTTTACTTCAGTCGTTGTAGACTGAATCTCAAAGTTTGGACCTTCGACTTCAGTCGTTGTAGACTGAATATCAAAGTTTGGACCTTCGACTTCAGTCGTTGTAGACTGAATCTCAAAGTTTTGACCTTCGACTTCAGTCGTTGTAGACTGAATATCAAAGTTTGGACCTTCGACTTCAGTCGTTGTAGACTGAATCTCAAAGTTTGGACCTTCGACTTCAGTCGTTGTAGACTGAATATCAAAGTTTGGACCTTCGACTTCAGTCGTTGTAGACTGAATCTCAAAGTTTGGACCTTCGACTTCAGTCGTTGTAGACTGAATCTCAAAGTCCCAAAGTTTGGACCTTCGACTTCAGTCGTTGTAGACTGAATATCAAAGTTTGGGACTTTTACTTCAGTCGTTGTAGACTGAATCTCAAAGTTTTGACCTTCGACTTCAGTCGTTGTAGACTGAATATCAAAGTTTGAACCTTCGACTTCAGCCGTTGTAGACTGAATATCAAAGTTTGGACCTTCGACTTCAGCCGTTGTAGACTGAATATCAAAGTTTGAACCTTCGACTTCAGCCGTTGTAGACTGAATATCAAAGTCCCAAAGTTTGGACCTTCGACTTCAGTCGTTTTAGACTGAATATCAAAGTTTGGGACTTTTACTTCAGTCGTTGTAGACTGAATCTCAAAGTTTGGACCTTCAACTTCAGTCATTCTAGACTGAATATCAAAGTTTGGACCTTCGACTTCAGTCGTTGTAGACTGAATATCAAAGTTTGGACCTTTGACTTCAGTCGTTGTAGACTGAATCTCAAAGTTTTGACCTTCGACTTCAGTCGTTGTAGACTGAATATCAAAGTTTGGACCTTCAACTTCAGTCATTCTAGACTGAATATCAAAGTTTGGACCTTCGACTTCAGCCGTTGTAGACTGAATATCAAAGTTTGAACCTTCGACTTCAGCCGTTGTAGACTGAATATCAAAGTTTGGACCTTCGACTTCAGTCGTTGTAGACTGAATATCAAAGTTTTGACCTTCGACTTCAGTCGTTGTAGACTGAATATCAAAGTTTGGACCTTCGACTTCAATCGTTGTAGACTGAATCTCAAAGTTTTGACCTTCGACTTCAGCCGTTCTAGACTGAATCTCAAAGTTTGGGACTTTTACTTCAGTCGTTGTAGACTGAATCTCAAAGTTTTGACCTTCGACTTCAGTCGTTGTAGACTGAATATCAAAGTCTGAACCTTCGACTTCAGTCGTTGTAGACTGAATCTCAAAGTCTGAACCTTCGACTTCAGCCGTTGTAGACTGAATATCAAAGTTTGGAACTTTTACTTCAGTATTTGTAGACTGAATATCAAAGTTTGGACCTTCGACTTCAGCCGTTCTAGACTGAATCTCAAAGTTTGGGACTTTTACTTCAGTCGTTGTAGACTGAATCTCAAAGTTTGGACCTTCGACTTCAGTCGTTGTAGACTGAACTCCATGACCTCAGCCTCCCCCGGGATCTGGGAGAAGTTCTCCCGGAGGTGTGAGTTGAAGACCCTGCTGACAGAGGGCTCTGCCAGACATTCCCAGCAGACCCTCACGATACGCTTGGGCCTGCCAAGTCTGTCAGCTTCCTCCACCGCCAGCGGATCCAACTCACCACCAGGTGGTGATCGGTTGACAGCTCCGCCCCTCTCTTCACCCGAGTGTCCAAGACACGCGGCCGAAGGTCAGATGACACAACAACAAAGTCGATCATCGACCTCCGGCCTATGGTGTCCTGGTGCCACGGCTCAAGCTCCTTCCCCCCAGCAAGGTGACATTCCATGTCCCTAGAGCTAGTTTCTGTGTCCAGAAATCCGGTCGTCGAGGCCCCCGCCTTCGACCGCTGCGCGGATCCCTCTGCACCGGCCCCTTATGGATCTTCCCGCAAGTGGTGGGTCCATGGGAGGACGGCCCCACGTCACTTGTTTGGGCTGTGCCCGGTCGGGCCCCGTGGGGAAAGGCCCAGCCACCAGGCGCTCGCTGTTGAGCACGCATCGCAGGCCTGGCTCCAGGGTGGGGCCCCGGTAACGGCAATCCGGGTGACGTAACTGGCCTCGTTGGTTGACTCAGGGCTTCTGAACCACTCTTTGTCTGACCCGTCACCTAGGACCTGTTTGCCGTGGGTGACCCTACCAGGGGCATGAAGCCCCCGACAACAGAGCTCCCAGGATCATTCGGGTACTCAAACCCCTCCACCACGTTAAGGTGGCGCTTCAAGGATTCTAAATTTCAATTCTACGCGTTGAATATTTATGATGCTGGGACTGTTTTAGGACAGTGAGCAATACATGTGACTGATGTAAAGACCTTAACAGTGATGAAATAGTTCTGTTTTTCATGTTTCAAAACAATAAAAAGCAGGGCCTTTAAACCACACATTTCACTAAAACAATAATTCCAAAATTCTGCACTTCACGGCCGCCTTATTCACCCAATTATCACTTGGGGCCCCCAGTAATAATTCTATATATATAAGTCTATATTCAAAAGAATATGGAATGGTTTTCTTTTAAAATTTACTAATGAAAATTGAAATGTGATGACTGTAGGCTTGATATGGATTTAGGGGACAATGTTGTGACCTGTTTTTAGTTTAAGGCAAAACATAAAACCGGTTTAACAGCGTTAGCGTTGAGTTAGAGGAACAATCTGATGAACTACGAGGAAGAACAAGCCTGGACACAGTCAATCCTTGTCACAAAAAGTTCATAACAGTGAATGTTTTTTCCTTTTGGCTTTCCTTTTGTAAAAGCAGATGTGTTCTTGCTCATAGACGAACACAAAAATAAGCCAAAATACTTTATAACATCCTTATACATGTCCAGTCATGTGTGACCTTTGTCCTCTTAAAAAGAACAAAAATGATAAAATATCTAAATAAATATCATCAGCAGTTTTATTACACACTCATAGTCCAGAGTTAAAACAACACAAAAGTGAGAAAAATATTAAAATTTAAAAGATAACTTAAATGTCACTTTTCTGAGTGAATGAATAAAGAAGACATATTTTTAAGGTGTTTTGAGCAATAAAAACCGCTAGAAATAAAGAAGATCCATACATTTAATGCACATAGTCACACTATGTCGTCACATGCTGCACCTTCAGGATGTAGATCACAGTCAAATCAACATAATTATATTTACTGCCATGTAATATAGAAATGTAAACCTATAAAACAGAATCCATTTGCTTCACATTGTGGCAGAAGCACATTATCGTCTACAAATGTAAAAATACAAGAGCAATAAGTGCCTTAAACACAGATAATGTCGCACTTACCTCTTCACCAGATGAAATATAAACAACTTTTATTTCCATTCAATAATCAGGGAGTGTCTGCCCTGATCCTCAAGTGTTATTGTTACGTCACTGGTGGAAACTAACAAAGTACAAAGGTTAAAAAAATGCTAATTTGCATATCAATATTCTTACTTCACAACATTTTGACAGCAGTGTCTGTACTTAATACTCCATTACATTTTTTAACAGGAAAAAGTGTAAAGTGCTTTTCACATGGTCTGAGGAGTTATTTTTAACACGTTCATGGTGACATTCTGACTGAAGGTTTTGAGTTCAAGTCTCATATAAATGTATAAAATTCACAAGAAAAAAAGGCAATTGATTTAAAGTCTATATGACAGATTAGATGACACGTCATATTTAAGATTTTACTGAACATTTTGCACATTTGATCCCAGTTTGACAGTTTGTGTAAAGTTTATAATGTCACTTCCTGGTTGAACATGAGCACAAATATGACAACCAGACTGTAAACAAGGGCCACAATCCATATAAATTACACAATAGTTATGACTCGACAAATAACTATACTTGATAACAACTTTATTTTGTTTATTTTGTTTAAATTGTCAAAAGAATTGTGTCAGTCGTCTGTAAATTGCACAGAACTAGAGTTAAACCTGGAAGATGAACCAAAATGGCGCCCTGTTCCTCCCTGTGGCGGCAGCCTCTTGGAACCAGCCTTTTTCTAAAATTGCACATTATAATTGCAGACAGTATTGAATTATTATCGGTATTTAAATAAAATAGAAGGAAATGTTCTTTTCTACCGTTTCTAAAATCACTGAAATTACCGTTTTTATATGAAGTGACGTCACACAAACATGTGTGAGTCACGTGAACGAGCGTCGGACGATACAAACAGAAGCTCGTGGAAAAGGCTCGACTAGAGACACCTGTAAGTTGTATTTTATTTCATTTGATGCTCAAAGCATCATGGGGATTAATAGATCACGTGGTGCCCTAAAGCAAAGATGGCCGCCTCTGTATCAGGAAGTAAATGCAGAAGTAAGAAATTTTTTTGGGGTCATGCGCCAATGAGCTC
The DNA here is from genome assembly GCA_019453435.1 of Rhinogobius similis. NCBI lineage: Eukaryota > Metazoa > Chordata > Actinopteri > Gobiiformes > Gobiidae > Rhinogobius > Rhinogobius similis. Next base: position 30,045,523 of record CM033636.1, on the reverse strand, counting down.
AGGCCACAGGGAGGAACAGGGCGCCATTTTGGATTCATCTTCCAGGTTTTATTATAGTTCTATGATCCATGGTCTCTGTATTTTCAACTGTGCGTCGCTTTTTGATGACATCACCGAGGGATTTACTTTTATTTTTAAAAATTTCTTCACAAACTGCAACTTCACAAATGTAAATAATATAATATAATAAATATTTCCCACAGATGCTCTCCCACCAAGTTATAAATAGAACATCTTGAGTACCTTAAAATGACCTCTGTTGTCTTTATCACTAAAGTTAAAGTTCTAACAGTTACGTACATGTGTGTGAAATGTGTTTGGTTCTTAAGGTAACATTTTTACTTCAGTATATTTTTTATGTGCTACTTTTACTTTAGTTAAGGTTCAGGACACAAGGACTCAGAGATATCAGGAATCTAACCCACAACCTTCTAGTTTAGAGGCATTTCATTTATTTTTGTCATCTGCCTCATAAAACACACAGATTGAACCTTGTAGGACGAGTGACCGGGAACAACCTGATTAAATAAAGTATGAGGAAGAAAAACCTTGCACACAATCAATCCTTGCAAAAGATTTTAAAAAAATTAAATGCAACTTTATTAGTAACAGTGCAATGTTTTGGCCGTTCTTTTTGCTCACAGATTAACGATGTGGAGAAAAAATAAGCCCTAAATACTTGGTAGTTAAGATGATCTTAAGTTATTGGGAAGATAAAAACAAAAATATAAAAACAACACCATATTTTAATAGACAGTGGTTATATTAGTGCGGTTCTGACTTCACACACTTTATTGCAAAACTGAGTAACTATGATCAACTTCCACAATCTGCATTTATACGTTTAGTTTATAATAATTTAGAGGTTGCAACAACAGGCCCTTAGCATCCGGCTAGTTCCTGTTAAGCGTCAGAAGTGCGGATCGTCAAATCTTGCTCCGTTCATTCTCTGTGGGACTGAGCCAAGTCTTGCAA